>PGCI01000439.1:0-62230 GCA_002873125.1 Puccinia coronata f. sp. avenae | reverse complement strand
TATAGGGTATCAAACGGTACCTGATAAGGTTCCACTCGGTACCCTTATAAGGGTACCAAACGGTACCCTTATAAGGGTGCCGAGTGGTACCCATATAAGGGTACCGTTTGGTACCCTTATAAGGGTGCTGAGTGGTACCCTTATAAGGGTACCGTTTGGTACCCTTATAAGGGTACCGTTTGGTACCCTTATAAGGGTACTGAGTGGTACCCTTATAAGGGTACCAAGTGGTACCCTTATAAGGGTACCAAGTGGTACCCTCTATAAGGGTACCAAGTCGGTACCCTTATAATGGTACCACGGTACCCTTATAAGGGTACCACTTGGTACCCTATAAGGGTACCACTTGGTACCCTTATAAGGGTACCACTTGGTACCCTTATAAGGGTACCTGGTACCCTTATAAGGGTACCGTTTGGTACCCTTATAAGGGTACTGAGTGGTACCCTTATAAGGGTACCAAGTGGTACCCTTATAAGGGTACCAAGTGGTACCCTTATAAGGGTACCAAGTGGTACCATTATAAGGGTACCAAACGGTACCCTTATAAGGGTACCGAGTGGTACCCTTATAAGGGTACCGAACAGTACCCTTATAAGGATACCAAACGGTACCCTTAAAAGGGTACCAAATGGTACCCTTATAAGGGTACCACTCGGTACCCTTATAAGGGTACCAAACGGTACCCTTATAAGGGTACCAAATGGTACCCTTATAAGGGTACCACTTGGTACCCTTATAAGGGTACCAAACGGTACCCTTATAAGGGTACCACTTGGTACCCTTATAAGGGTACCAAACGGTACCCTTATAAGGGTACCACTTGGTACCCTTATAAGGGTACCAAACGGTACCCTTATAAGGGTACCACTTGGTACCCTTATAAGGGTACCAAACGGTACCCTTATAAGGGTACCACTTGGTACCCTTATAAGGGTACCAAACGGTACCCTTATAAGGGTACCAGGTACCCTTATAAGGGTACCAAACGGTACCCTTATAAGGGTACCACTTGGTACCCTTATAAGGGTACCAAACGGTACCCTTATAAGGGTACCAAACGGTAGGGTACCAAACGGTACCCTTATAAGGGTACCAAACGGTACCCTTATAAGGGTACCAAACGGTACCCTTATAAGGGTACCGTTCGGTACCCTTATAAGGGTACCGTTCGGTACCCTTTTAAGGGTACCGTTTGGTATCCTTATAAGGGTACTGTTCGGTACCCTTATAAGGGTACCAAGTGGTACCCTTATAAGGGTACAAACAGTACCCTTATAAGGGTACCGTTTGGTACCCTTATAAGGGTACCGAGTGGTACCCTTATAAGGGTACCGTTTGGTACCCTTATGAGGGTACCACTCGGTACCCTTATAAGGGTACCACTTGGTACCCTTATAAGGGCACCAAGGGGCTCACGTAAGCCTCTCAATTCAAGAGGCTTACGTGAGCCTGGCCGGACAGGTGTTCCAGCCGTGCATGCCTGTCTGGAGGGCGTGCAAGGCCTGCACGCCCTCCAGACAGGCGTGCATGGCCAGCACGCCTGTCCGGCGAGGCCGCACGCCGAGCAGGCCGTCCTCACGCCATTTGTAGGAGTGCGGACGCCGTGCGGCATGCGGGAGAGGGCTTGCGGGGGTTTGCACGCCTGGTTGGGAAGGCGTGCAGCCCCGCACGCCTTTTTTTTTAGGCGTTTGGGGGGGCGTGCCGCTATCAAGCCCCCTGAACCACAGGTACAGACAGGTAATTTGTCAGCCTACGTGATGCCAAGAACAAAGTTCTTCTAGCTACACGTGGTGCAAAGATATAAAAAGGTGGTTTCACGCGTGGGTCTCACGGTGAAATGGGGTAAAGTAGAAAAAGGAGAAAGAAATATAACAAAAAGCAAAAGCTTTTTATCAAAGAGGGGCCTGAGTTACAGGGGTGTTTACGGTGCCCTCTATGAATTAGATCCTGAAATAACAGGGGTACTCTAATTATCTGGTCCTTTGACAAGGAGTACACCCAGAAATGACAAAGAAAGAAGTGCTACGGGGAAGTTTACTCACTAATGCTAAAATCCACGCAGAGGGGTCTTCTTCAAGCTTGGCAGGGATCTTGAGGCGTCAAAAGCAGGCAAGAACTGATTGGAAAGCTGGGAATTTGTCGTGGTAATTGTTGGTTGAGGTGATGATCCAATATAACAGGTATAACAAGGCTAATAACTAGTGTAAAGGCTGGTTGATTGCGTTGGTATATGCTGGTATGATAAAAGATGATGGGGATTGTCAAAAGTGGGCAAACAAAGCTCTTTAAATATCAATTTTGGGCCACTGTGTGCGTGGTAATTTGCCTCAATTGCAGGTGTGGCCCATTTCAAACCAAACCAGGCCATTGTTACGCTAGTTTGGACCAAAAGGGCAAGCCACAGCTGCTTATGGGTGAATACACAAGGTTATGATGAATTTGTTGACGCCAAATAACCATGTAGACCAACCTGGTTCAATACTACTGGCTTGGTTTAGTCAACAGTAGCATTGAAGGAGTGGTTACGCCTGAAAAGGGCCACAAATATTGAGACTGGGCCACGCTACAGGTGTTACACATGTGTAATTAAGGTTTTAAAGGCGGAAACCTTGTTTATATATATGATGCAAGGTTCCTGAAACCTAGTTACATACATGCTGCCTTAGTAACATGTATTTGTGTAGTTCATGCGGGGTTTTTTTAGTGAATTGGGCCAATTTGTGTAACCAGTGCGCGGGGTTGGAACATTAAACCCCATTTGGGCCTAACTCAGCCATTTCACACAACACTTCGAAATGACGTCCATTTTTGGTCATTTCCCAGTTGGTATCATAATAGTCAACCAACATGTTACGCATGGATGCCGTGCAATCCTACATGTGGGGGAAATGGGTAAAAGGGTGAAGGAGTGAGAATTAGGGGGTACCATGAGTGGGATACCCTAGGTTATTTTGCATGTAGATTAAGAATCTGCCATAATATTCTAAGTTTTCTTTAAGGTTTAAGAGTTATGGTAATATTTTGTGTAAAACATGATTTTGACAGGGTATTTCAATGTTTATTCTTATTTTGTATTTATACATAACAAAGCCATAATGCATTACAAAGTGAGAGAAATTCCTACACATGTAATAATGTCTCTAACTTTGGTAATACAATTTATTTTCTAATTTTCAATGTTTTTATTATGATCTTTTCATGTACTCTTTTTAGATTGTCTCTGAAGAGTAGCAAGCTGACATTCCCTACCCCTAAGATGAGTCTCTGACTCAAAAAAAAAAAAATCACTTTCTTTTAGAGGCTCTGAAATTCCTTAAGTGTATGGTGCTATCTGGAATGTTATTTTCCGGTAACCACTCATCTTTGTCAGCTGACTGATTTTTATATCTAACAAGGTATAACCTGGTATCCTTCCCTTGGATCCTTTCTTTCTTATCTTTAAGTATCTTATGGACTTGAAGTTGTTCAGACTTACTAGGTTCTAAAATAGGAACAGGAGCAACAGCGGTGGTCTCTTGATTATTTCTGGATGAATATGGTTTAACCAAACTTACAGGAAAAACAGGATGTTTTCTTGAAAGCTCATCACTCAATATGACCTCCACGCATTTTTACCATGAAGCTGCTTAATGGTGAAAGGGCCAACAAAAGAAGGCTTAAGTTTTTTATTCCCTCCCAAGTTGTTAAAGTTAACGGTAGACAGTAGAACTTTATCACCAATCTTAAAGTCAGGTTCTTTATGACTTTTGTCCCACCTGGTTTTGTTATATTCCACTGCATCATTAACACATTTCTTTGCGTGATCATGAGTAATGTCTAACATTTTCTTAAAATCCAATGCTGTAGGATGAATATGGGGCAATTTATCATTTAAGGTATCTTTGGGCATTCTGGGAATCCATCCTCTTTCCAACACATATGGTACCTCATGAGAGGATGAATGTTTGCTACTATTATAAGCAATCTCCAGTGCTGGCAAAAGTGTAACCCAATCATGTGTATATCCGTCGTGGTTCTTGAATTCTAAACCAAAGGAGCAAAATCTGCGGAGCATTTCTTCCAAGGTCTGAATCATTCTTTCAGCCAAACCATCAGTTTGTGGATGATAAGCTGTAGAAAAGGCTAATTTAGTACCCAGCATGTCATGTAAGTTTCTCCAAAATTCAGATGTGAATTTGGGATCTCTGTCACTAATGATTATTTTAGGAACTCCAACATCTGCCATAATTCTATTCCAGAAAAGCATAGCTACTTCCATAGCCGTGTCATCCTTGTGGTTTGGAATGAATCTAGCTCTCTTTGAATACCTGTCTACAACTACCAGGACAGAATTATAAGAGTAAGAACCTCCAGGGGGTAATCCCGTGACAAAGTCCATATTAATTATCTCCCATTTATTCGTAGGTTCAGAAATTTTTTGCAACAAACCATACCTTTTACCAGTTTGTTTATTGGCTTTCTGACAAACCTCACAGGTTTTGATATATTCTGAAACAATGGTCTTCCAGTTTATCCACCAAGCGGTTTGTTTAACCCTTTCTACGGTTCTGTCTTCTGAAAAGTGGCCAGAATTAATGTTATCATGACATTCATAGAGTATATTATCAATCTGTGCTTTATCACACAAGACTAACACACTACTATGCCTATGTCTATAGTAAAGTAGCCCATCAAGTAAAGTGAACTTTCCTTCAGCGTAAGGTTTGGATAAAACTGGAGGTAGACTAGCAATAAGCTCCGGGGGGCTATTTGAATTGCTCAAGATATCAATTAACTTCAATATTTCCAAGTCATCCTTGTAGCTAGATTGGACAAGTTCGTAGAAAGCAATGTCTAAATCACAGACATGTATACCTAAGATAGGAAATATGTCTTCATCTTCAGCATCCCATGCTGGATTATCAGGAGTATTAGGTAAAGCCCATCTACTCAAGCCATCAGCATTACGGTGCTTGGCTCCAGCTTTATGGACAATTGTCATTGATCCTCTGTATTGCTGGATGGCTATTTGCCAGCGCAGCATATGCCTATTAGGTTTTCATGTTCATGAGTGTCTTTACGGCGGTACAATCCGTGACCACTACAACCTTAGTTCCCTCAAGGTAATAATGCAGTTTCTCAAGTGCCCAAACTAGAGCTAGGCATTCCATTTGGCTAGCGCCGTATTTCCTTTCTGTGGATTTGATCTGCCTAGAGATGAAAAGGACAGGCTTTTCCACTGGTTTATCCTCAATTTGAAACTCTTGGTGCAAAGCTGCGCCTAAACCATCTAAACATGCATCAATATACAGGATAAAAGGTTTTGAGTAATCAGGTTGAGCTAAAACCGGAGCCGTAGTCATCAGATCCCGCAGCAACTCATAGTCCGTAAGACGTGCATGAGTCATTTCAAAGACCACATTTTTTCCGCAAATTTCATACAAACTCTTGGTAATATTGGCAAATTTGGGGATATGCTGTCTGTAATAACTACAAAAGCCAAGAAAGGACTGTAGTTCCGTAATATTCTGAGGCATTGGCTTCAATAATACCGCGGCAACCCTGTTTTGGTCAATAGCCAAAGTTAAGCCAGAAACCACTCTTCCTAGCGCTTTTAATTCACCATATCCAAAATTACATTTCTTAATGGACATCTTAAGGCCAGCTTTTATAGCAGTTTCCAACACTGTAGTTTCTTTTCCAAGTGTACATCCCAGTCGTCAGAATATATGATAATGTCATCTATGTAAATCATCATCCAATTTTGGCGGATAAATGATCCAAACACAGAATCCATCATTCTCTGGAAGTGAGAGGGGCATTTTTAATACCAAATGGCATCCTAAGGTACTCATATACACCAAATGACAATAATGCGCATAAATTGCCTGCTATCAGGGTCAATAGGTATCTATGGAATCCCTTGAGCACATCCATTGTGGTTATGTACTTTGACTTAGACAAATTATGAAGTGAGTGATCAATACGGGGAATGGGGTAATTATCAGCTTTTGTGTAATTGTTCAAAGCTCTAAAATCACCCACCATTCTGGATTTTTCATTATGCCATGCAATATCACAGGAGTGGTGATCTCCACTTGTTCATTATGGCCTACTTTCCTGATAACCTTAAGATCCATCAATTCTCTAATATGTGAGTCTAAAGCCTCTCTAGACTTAGGACTAGAAGGGTATGGAGCACACCGAAGAGCTGGAGGTAAGGAGGGCTGCAGGTCAGTTCTATTTTGATATCATGACCCGTGACATTACCAATAGGCTCTTCCGTAGTACAGAAGGCTTCTTTGTTCTTGTAACATGCTTGAAGAACATCAAGTTTTTGTTTGTCATCAGAATGTCACTTACGGAGGATTGATCAAGGTATTCATTCTTGAAGTCCTGAAGTTCTTTGCTCACACGTAAAGTGTTTACTGGAGCAGGATCAGGAATCTTGACGTGTAGATTGCAGATAAGGAATTTCTTCTTCCAGTCACCACCTATTGTGTAAAACCTGTTCTTACTCTGGAAGATGTCAATTCCATACATGCAAAAGGTGTCATTACTATGATAAGATACTCACACAAGGCATCTTGTAAAACTACAAATTCTACACTTAATCTAAGTGATCCTTTAGAATGCGGGAAGACAAGAGGCATTGTTACTACGCCTAAAGGTTTCATTGCAGAATTGCAACTGCTAAATTTAGCTTTAGGAATAGGCAACATGACTTCTCTCCACCTAGGGAAACAAGAATCTAAGAAATTACTGCTGGTACAGGAGCAGAAGGCTCCTACATCCAATAATGCGCTTACCTCTTCTCCTTTAAATAAGACACTAGTGTAACTAGTCTTTCCCATTGTATAGCTCATACCTGCTTCTGGTTTATTAGTAAGCAATTTAGCGTCAGAAACGTGACCAACATTCATGGATGAATCCCATTTCTGCGGTAAATTGGAATCTCCATGAATGGAGTTAATAAGCAAGTCATTGCCAATGTCCGCTTGAATCACGTGAAAGCCAATGATGCTTTCATGTGTGAGATCATCTGGATTATTACCATACTGATAGTCTTCAGGCTCAGTAGGTATCAGGTCAAAATTGGATTGGGTATCCTCTTCATTACTTACTTCCATATTAACATTATAGATTTTCTTTTTGGGGCTAGGGCAGTTTGGACTTTTATGTCCTTTTTCTCCGCAGTTGTAACATTCTGGGATAGGAGCTTTCCTAGGAGAAATGTCGGACGGCTTAGATTCTTTTTCCTTGCCGCTTTCTGGTCTAGTGGTAGTATCTTTCCTTTCAGAAGGATTATCCTTATACTTTCTACTAATCCCAGTCATTTCAATGACTTCCTCCATGACACCAATTAATTCTGATAAGTCAGTATCCATATCAGCTATCCTACAACGGATTTGATGTTCTAGATTCCCTCTACATTGATTGAGGATTTTATCATTAATTTCCAATTGCGTAGGATTTTTGTAGATGCAGTCAATCCTTTTCTTCTGCGCTAAACACCACTTGTGGGGTTTGTGCTTAGAGGATCAAAATAATCTGATTCAAAGGCTCTTCTAACCTTTTTCTCCCAAAGTCTAGTTCCAAACTGGGCTTTGATCAAGTCTTTCCACGTACTCCAGCTCTGTTGACCAACAGTTTCTTGTTTGGTCACAAACCAATCTAGGGCAACTCCCTCAAATAGGCGCGGAAGTCTAGCTATGGCTATCTCATCTGTGGCGCTATAGGAAGCAAGTATATGATCAATGTATTTGATGAAATTTATATGATCATAGTCTCCTTCGCCGGAGAACTTAGGCCAGTCAGCTATGGGAGGTAACAGCTTATTCAAGGTTGCATAATCCATAGACATGGATCCTCCGTAAGCAGCTGGTGGAGCTCTATGGCTATGATTCCTTTGAGAAGGATATGGCGCTTCATTCCTCATATAAGGATTATTGAATTGTGGCGTGTCATTATTCATGTGGGGTGGGGAGTTTCTCTCAGGATTACCAGGAGGTGCGGCAGTAGGGGGTTGAACAGAAATTCCTTTTATGTCATTTCTGATCACCTCTAATTGCCTAGTAAATTGGGAACTCATTTGTTCAAGAGAGTTGTTAATCCTGATATTCTGTTGGATCATTAAATCTCTAACAGCGTCAAAATCATCTCTATTCTTGGTCTGTTGCTCAATTATTACATCTTGTTTGATGTTCTTCAAGATGTAATCTGCATTTCCAGACAAATCATCTGTAAGCTGGGTGACTGTTTTGGCCAATTTTGCGCACGTATTCTCACTTTTCTTCATAGTATCAAGTATTTTATCAGCAATAGCAGTCTTGATGTCTGAAGAAATTGTTAAAGGTTTGTTAAACATGGAATTTATATGCTCAACAACGGCTTTCTGAATATTCTGAGAATTAATTTCAATTGTATGTACAAGGGTTTTGAAATTAGTCTCACTGTTTACGTCCAATGTCTGAATGTTATCATTGGCTACAACAATAGAATCTAAAAGAGCATTCATAATTCTACCATTCACATGCTTTTGTACGCCGACATTAGAGTTTTGCCCAAAGAGGTGAGTTGCTTCCACTTCTGAGGATTGTTGTAATGACCCCTCATCTCTTGTGAACTGCTGCTGCGCTTTTTCCCTTTTCCTTTGGGACTGGGAAAGATTTCTGCTTTGACTTTCCAGGGGTTCCACCCCTTGACGTATTCTTCCACTTCCTTCTTGGGAATCAATTTCTGAAGTGATTTCTGCGTCTCTTGGGCGCTGTTCAATAAGACCTTGAGTTCCTTGGTAGCTCCTTTGGTCTGGGCTTCCACGGATTGGTTCCAAAGCGATATGTGCTCTTTCACCAAGAGCTTGATCTTCTCCTCTTTGTTGAGGACCTGTATATCCGGCAATTTGGGGAGTGTCTGGGTATTGGCCAAGGAGGTTGAGGGAGGGTGATCCAAGTCCATGGCTTCCTGCGCTGGGACTTGAGGCGCTGTTTCTTTCCTCGTGATCATCTGCAGCTTCAGGCTGTTGACTCTTTCCTCCAGCTGAGCTTGAGCACTTGCTTCTTGTGGGTGCGGGCAAAAGTCCTGCGAGCTCTGGTTTATTGGACCTGGTTGACATTGTAGGAGATGTGAGCTAGGGTTTTTATGAGGTGGTTTTGAAGTGAGAAGGCGTAAAAAAGTAAAACTAACTGTTATTGGCGCTAGCTACTTCTGTTTGACCTGAAGGAGTAGTGGCACAGCTGTTGGAGGTAGCAGACACTGTTTTCAGGCGTAGAAAGGTGTAAGTTTTTGATTTTTAATAAAAGATGCAATAGAAAGAGCTTACTTTTGGCTAATTTGGCAGCTTCTAAGTAGAAAAGTCTTTTCTTCTCCTTGTTTTTACGGTTAAGCAAATTGAGGTAAAGGAGGTTGGTGATCCTTTCTTCTTCTCTAAGTATGAGGCGCTTATTGACAATTTCAAGCTTTTCTTCGTGGCTGAGGAGTTCCTAAGCTGAAGGTTGATAATTGGCTAGTTCTTGTTCTTTGCGCAATCTGAGAAGTTTCAAGTAATGCTGAATTAGTTCAAAGTTTTCTGAAGGATGCACTATGATGAAAAGACACGAATTTAAATGTGAGAAGATTGTTTTTTAATGGTTTTGATTGATTTTGATTTATTTTTGGAAAAGGTTTGATTGTTTTATGGAGAAGGTTTGCGTAGAAAATATAGCAAAAAAGAAAAACCAGGGTTTTATCTGTTTTAAAAGATAGTTTCCCGGCCAGACCCCCAATTGTCAGCCTACGTGATGCCAAGAACAAAGTTCTTCTAGCTACACGTGGTGCAAAGATATAAAAAGGTGGTTTCACGCGTGGGTCTCACGGTGAAATGGGGTTATAAAGTAGAAAAAGGAGAAAGAAATATAACAAAAAGCAAAAGCTTTTTATCAAAGAGGGGCCTGAGTTACAGGGGTGTTTACGGTGCCCTCTATGAATTAGATCCTGAAATAACAGGGGTACTCTAATTATCTGGTCCTTTGACAAGGAGTATGCCCAGAAATGACAAAGAAAGAAGTGCTACGGGGAATTTTACTCACTAATGCTAAAATCCACGCAGAGGGGTCTTCTTCAAGCTTGGCAGGGATCTTGAGGCGTCAAAAGCAGGCAAGAACTGATTGGAAAGCTGGGAATTTGTCGTGGTAATTGTTGGTTGAGGTGATGATCCAATATAACAGGTATAACAAGGCTAATAACTAGTGTAAAGGCTGGTTGATTGCGTTGGTATATGCTGGTATGATAAAAGATGATGGGGATTGTCAAAAGTGGGCAAACAAAGCTCTTTAAATATCAATTTTGGGCCACTGTGTGCGTGGTAATTTGCCTCAATTGCAGGTGTGGCCCATTTCAAACCAAACCAGGCCATTGTTACGCTAGTTTGGACCAAAAGGGCAAGCCACAGCTGCTTATGGGTGAATACACAAGGTTATGATGAATTTGTTGACGCCAAATAACCATGTAGACCAACCTGGTTCAATACTACTGGCTTGGTTTAGTCAACAGTAGCATTGAAGGAGTGGTTACGCCTGAAAAGGGCCACAAATATTGAGACTGGGCCATGCTACAGGTGTTACACATGTGTAATTAAGGTTTTAAAGGCAGAAACCTTGTTTATATATATGATGCAAGGTTCCTGAAACCTAGTTACATACATGCTGCCTTAGTAACATGTATTTGTGTAGTTCATGCGGGTTTTTTTTAGTGAATTGGGCCAATTTGTGTAACCAGTGCGCGGGGTTGGAACATTAAACCCCATTTGGGCCTAACTCAGCCATTTCACACAACACTTTGAAATGACGTCCATTTTTGGTCATTTCCCAGTTGGTATCATAATAGTCAACCAACATGCTACGCATGGATGCCGTGCAATCCTACATGTGGGGGAAATGGGTAAAAGGGGTGAAGGAGTGAGAATTAGGGGGTACCATGAGTGGGATACCCTAGGTTATTTTGCATGTAGATTAAGAATCTGCCATAATATTCTAAGTTTTCTTTAAGTTTTAAGAGTTATGGTAATATTTTGTGTAAAACATGATTTTGACAGGGTATTTCAATGTTTATTCTTATTTTGTATTTATACATAACAAAGCCATAATGCATTACAAAGTGAGAGAAATTCCTACACATGTAATACTGTCTCTAACTTTGGTAATACAATTTATTTTCTAATTTTCAATGTTTTTATTATGATTTTATCTTTTCATGTACTCTTTGTTAGATTGTCTCTGAAGAGTAGCAAGCTGACACAGGGCCTTTTATTGGTCCAAAAGGGGCCCTTCAGGCCCCTTTTGGCCCAAAAAAAAAGGCCTCATCAGACCCCCAGACCCCACATCAAGCTCAAAAGGGGTGGGCCTTTTGTTGGCCCAAAAGGGGCCTGAAGGGCCCCTTTTGGCCCAAAAAAAGGCATCATCAGACCCCCAGACCCCACATCAAGCCCAAAAGGAGCCCGCCAAGCCCCATTCGGGCTAAATAAAAGCTCCGCAGCCCTAAAGGGACATGCTTGGCCCCTCTTGGCCTTAAAAAAGGCTCCAGAAACATCCCTCCAAGCCACCCAAAAAAAGGCAAAAAGGGGCTAGCCCCCTCAATTAAATAAAATCCCCAAAGGGGTCTTTGAAGGAAAATCATGCAGCAAATGGCCATGATGAACATATACTTAAAAACAATAATAAGGTGTTCAAACAACAACAAATAAAATTACCACATGTTTTCAACTTTTGTCCAAACAACCTGGCTGCACATTGAACTGACGTAACTCATTTGGATTTCAAAATAGACTGCAATCAATCACTTGATAAAAAATACTCCCTACAGCCACAATGGTGATGTCATCCGACGAATGTAAGATACTTTCTCCCACAATTTATGTTCCAAAAAAATCAACTGATTCATTTTCCTCTTTCTGCAATTCCAGTGCTTGCACTCTGGGAAAACCTTCACCAACTATCACTTAACGATTATTGGAATACGAAAGTTAAAGAAACCTCCTTTCTCAAGTGGGAGAAAGGCTCAAGAAATCTATAGAATCATCTGATTCAGAGGATGAAGGCCCTCCAAAACAATTTACTTCAACAACCCAGCCGGCCATAATCCCCCGACCATCCCCAATCAACCCACAACAGTTGTCCAACTCCTTCAACAACACTCCTGCCTCTAAGTCCCATCGCATTTTGGCCGGTGGCTCCAGGGTTTCTGAAGACACCCTGTATCGTAAAGTCAATTACCCTGAATCCACTCCTCCTCCTCCCCGGAAAAATGCTCCAGGCCACTTTTCAACCCTCACTGCAGAGGGGGACCAATTTCTTGAGTCCCTACAACCCCATCTCACCCAAAAAGCCCCAGCGCGTTCCCCTTCACCAATTTGGCAACAACCAGACAACACCCCCTTCAACCAAGAATCATGGTAAGCTGAAAAACGGATTTGCCAGCAAGAACAGATGACTTACAATTACCGTTGTGGTGTTCCAAATATGACACAAATTTTTAATTTTTAATTTATCTATTCCCCTTATCATTTTCTCTTATATTTCTCTTATTTCTTCTCTATCTCTTTTCCCTTTCTCATTTTTTCTCTTATATCCACTCAGAAATCCTCAGATATTATTGAAGAATCAGAATCTACGGAAAAATTCACTCTAGAACACAACTCACGGATTTATCACCACTCAACCGGATCTCAAAGTATCAACAAACCAACATACTCCGTCACCTAAATCTTAATCCCTACTACAGTCATCAAAATACAAAACCTTCAAAACCCCATAGATTGTTCCAGGAAAACATTCTTCAGGCAAATTGATCCTAGGGAACAACTCATGGAATCTCTGTTAGATGCTTGGATCAATAGTTATGGCCATTATTAGTTCCTAGACCCGAGTTTATTCCAGTTTCCCACAGTTACACGGCACTTTCACAGGGTAGTCACACAAAACCCACAACCACAACTCAACCACTAGGCACTGGTAACCCCTTTTTCTAGGATATTCCACCCAACTTAGGCCCATAGTAGCATGGAAAGTTCCATCAGGTTCAGAATCACAAGTCACACACATTTCACTTGTTCCATTGTTCCATTTGTTTCCATCAACCACATGTCAGCTGTGATTAGTCATCATTTGTTGTTCCACTGTGTTCCATGACCAATTGTTCCAACCACAAGTTGACCACCCCCCATTTGTCAGGATTTCGATATAAAAGAGGCTCTCCTCCAGGTGTTTCCCCCCCCCCCCCCCCCTTCCTCACCAGATTCTACCATCAGAATATATCATCACTTCACTCATCATCCACAGATATTGTTCACTATCCCCCATAGTATGATAACACTGGTCACTCCTCATTATAAGTTCCCCCCAATATTGAGGTTTTAAGGAATCATCATCAACAATAACAACATCATCATTTACCCAGAACAACTCATCTTGACCCATCCTTGGTAGTAGCGTCAGCTCCCAGAACTCATTACCTTCATCATCATCCATCCTTGGTAGTAGCGTCAGCTCCCAGAACTCATTACCTTCATCATCATCCATCCTTGGTAGTAGCGTCAGCTCCCAGAACTCATTACCTTCATCATCATCCATCCTTGGTGGTAGCGTCAGCTCCCAACCCTCGTCATCTTAACACATCTTCATCATATACATACACCCTTGACATCCACCCTTATCATCATCACCTATTATCACCTCTTAACATCATCACCTACTCGTATTGACACTCATAACCCTTAACACTCATCCATTACCCTTCTACACATAGTAACAACATCATCAGTCATAGTCAACATCATCAGTCATAGTTAACATCACCATCCATAGTCAACATCATCATCACATACTTACCTCAGATACATACTTGTGTCACATAACAACATCATCAGTCATAGTCAACATCATCAGTCATAGTTAACATCATCTAGTATCATCAACAACATCCATCAGCAACCATATACATACCTTACATTCCGCAGTCATCTGAACCAGACAAGTCCTATCACTATAAATAACCTGCCAAGCGATCTTGGTGGTCTTGTTGTTCTGATAGTATAGAAGGGCAGAGCTTGCACCTCAATATTCCCCTTCTCCATTCAGCAAAAGGTATTAACTTACACTTTTGAGTCTTACAGCGCATGAACAGTTTGCGCACATTGGCAATTTGAAGATCTGGCCAAAATCTCCTCCTACTCAAATGATGTAACTTCTGTTTGGCTTGTCCAAATGGGCTCAAAAGTGGATCAGAAATTAAGTCATGGATATAATTTCTTACTGTTATGAAAATTTTCCATTGCGCGTGCACGGTTTGCGCACTGCGGCCGTTTGCAGATTGGGCCAGAATCTCGTCCTGCTCAAATGATGTAACTTCTGTTTGGCTTGTCCAAATGGGCTCAAAAGTGGATCAGAAATTGATTCATGGATATAATTTTTTACTGTTATGAAAATTGTCCATAGCGCGTGAGCGGTTTGCGCACAGCGGCCGTTCGAAGATTGGGCCAGAATCTCGTGCTGCTCAAATGATGTAACTTCTGTTTGGCTTGTCCAAATAGGCTCAAAAGTGGATCAGAAATTAAGTCATGGATATAAGTTTTTACTGTTATGAAAATTTTCCATAGCACGTGAGCGGTTTGCGCACAGCGACCGTTTGAAGATTGGGCCAGAAGCTTGTGCTGCTCAAATGATGTAACTTCTGTTTGGCTTGTCCAAATGGGCTCAAAAGTGGATCAGAAATTGAGTCATGGATATAATTTACTGTTATGAAAATTTTCAAGAGCACCTGAACGGTTTGCGCACAGCGGCCGTTTGAAGATTGGGCCGGAATCTTGTCCTGCTCAGATGATGTAACTTCTGTTTGGCTTGTCCAAATAGGCTCAAAAGTGGATCAGAAATTAAGTCATGGATATAATTTTTTACTGTTATGAAAATTTTCCATAGCGCGTGAGCAGTTTGCGCACAGCAGCCGTTTGAAGATTGGGCCAGAAGCTCGTGCTGCTCAAATGATGTAACTTCTGTTTGGCTTGTCCAAATGGGCTCAAAAGTGGATCAGAAATTGAGTCATGGATATAATTTACTGTTATGAAAATTTTCAAGAGCGCCTGAACGGTTTGCGCACAGGCGCCCTTTTGTGCGCAAACTGTTCAGGCGCTATTGAAAATTTTCATAACAGTAAAACATGATATCCCACCACAAAAAAAGTTGTGTCACTTGCTGACAAGGGACATCAAGAAGCTTTGCTGTAGCTCTGTCCCATAAAGCAAAAAAACATGCAACTCATCACAACCTGCTCACCAAGCACCTTGTGAACCTATTGGACAGAAGGTCTCTCCCAGCTCCTGGGGCAGGCTGTGACCCCCCCTTGGAGCAGGCTGCAACCCTCCTGGTGAGTTGGTTCCCCTTCACCATGGAAGAATTAACAAGAGCTAGGGAGAAGCTAAAACCAAAGCTCTCTTGATGTCCCTTGTCAGCAAGAGACACATCACCAACCATGGTGTCCATGACTTGATTTCTGATCCACTTAAAAATATTAATAGATTAAACTACAGGGGTGTCATAAAGTTCAAAGAGTGCAATTAAACTGAATCAACCTGGGTGTCTGCATGGAATACCAGATTATTTTACTAATGCCCTTTCAAAATGAATTTTACACATGAAAAAAGCAGAATAGAAGATTCATAAACAAGTTAAATGAATTAATCAAAGTAGATCAGACAACAGGCAACCATGGAAGATATGATAAGTGATAGATTGAGCAAGATAGACAATGAAAAACCAGAGACACAAAAAAGGAGGCTACCTAATCACCTGAGATAATTACATGTCACATCTACCCCTGATTGATGGCAAGATCACGAAAAAGGGCCACTGAGCTCTCTATCTTAACAAGCCAATCCCCTGCAGGCAAACTAGAATATAAGCGAGGGACGACTGGAGGGGGGAAAGGCGTGATTCCACGTTTGACATTCACGAGGACCCAGTGCTCGGGGTCAGAGTATAATAAGTAGATTGGATCCTTGGGCCACTCACCAGGAGGTTTGGTGACTGGGAGAAAGGTGACATGGTTTTTGTTTTGAAGGCATACAATTGGCCTATTGTATGCATTTGCTTCCAGGGCGCCTTCATTCAGTCTGGAAAGCCAATGATTTTGGAAACCCTGTCATCTCCAGGCTTTGGTTTGTTGACGTGGATTCTTTTGTAAACCTTGTCGTATGCTTGTGACCCCCCGAATTTTCTGGTCCAGATGGGTTTGTTGGTTTCCATCTCTTTAAGCAGATCACAGCGGACTTTGTACCACCCCAGAGCTCATGATAGGCATCATATTGAGGCTCCTGGGCCAAGGCATGAGCAAGGCAATGGTAGCCACAGTTGCCATCCCCAGGTGGGTCATAGATTGATTGAACATGCGCAAACATCCAAAGTGGTAGTTGATGTTGGTGTTTTTCCAGAACTGTCATGTCAGCAGAAGCTACTATCTTTGTAGGGAACAGAACAGATGAAGATATAAACTCACTGAGATCCCTCGGCTGCCCAATGCCTGTTGCGGAAATTTTGATGTCAAAAAGATGATCAGATAAACTCCAACACTAACAGAGAGTCAATGGAACATGATTTCCCCAAGAAACTAACACTTTCGTCATTTCTTGTTACTGCAACATTTGCTACACTTTGAGGAGCTAGATGGTGGGATTCCTGCATTGATAGAAACAATAGAGTCAATTACATTGCTTATGGGATTCACAACAGCACCTCATTAAAGAAGCAATCACTTACCAAGGGGGGATCATTTCTCAATTGCCCTGCTTGATCATCCAATTCTTCCCGTTGAAAAACAAATTTCACTTCTTCATCATCAAGTTCCTGAACCTGTATGGATAGAATACATGGGTTCAATCACAATGGTTATAGGATCAAGAGCAGTGCATCCTCAAAGAATCAAATACATACCAATGGGGCATCATATGCAGCTTGATCATGGGATCCCGCTGCTTCATTGTCCAAATCCGCAGCTTGATCATTGGTTTCTTGGCCTTGATGAACAAATACCTCTCCTTGATTGTTTGTTTCCTACAAATGGTTGTGTTTTAAGCTGACTGATCTGACTTGAACCAATTATCCATTGTAAGAAACAAGGAGCTCACCGTATCAAGGTATTCCAAAGAGGATTCAGAAGCAGCCTCTTTGAAGTCCAATTCCAATGATGATTCTGTCCCAGCCTCTTCAGCGTCCGTTTCCAAAGATGAATCTGACGCAGCCTCTTCATATTCAGCATCCGGTTCCAATGATGCTTCTGAGCCAGCCTCTTCAGGCTCTGGAGCATAATCCAAATCATTGTCACCAGAGAACAATGCAGGAAGGCTTTGCGGGGTACTCTTGCCACTGGAAATCCTTGTCTTCTTAGAACAGGACCGCCTGGACCTCCTTTTCTCCTTGGCCACAGACATTTTTATCTCCTGCTCCGCAATTTTAGCCGCAATGGGATCCCTCGTCCGTTTCCGTTTGCCCGCCGTTGCTGCCTTCTTTGCCTGCGACGATTTTTTGTTCCTAGTGCGAATTATTGAAGCGGGGGCCATTTGGACAACCTCACCGGTTGCTGAGTTGGGGACCACATGTGTTTTGCGGATAATCTTGCGGAACCTTTTGACGACATCTTTCAAGGCCGACGGGTTGTGTGTCCTCAAAATCTCCTGCTTCAAATCCTCAAAATCGGCATCAAAGCTGTATATATCACCAGAATTGGGCTGCAGCCAAGGGGAAAATGTCAGTTGTCTCCTTGACAAACGCACGCAACAACACAAGCAAGAAATAATGACTTACATCTCCATCCAGGTTGTATGCCAGAACCCACTGGGAGTGTCAGCCTCTGTGATGCCAAGGGCTAGTACCTTTTAGCTACACAAGGTGATAAGAGTGCAAATGATGGGTAGAGTGGGGTATTTTCACGTAGAAAAGTAGTAAAGAAAGAAATAAAAAGAATATAATTCTTTTTTATAGAGGGGCCTGCTGGTGCAGGGGTGTTTGTAGGTGCCCTCTAAATCAGAGATCTGCTAAGCAGGGTGGTATCTGATTAAGCAAACAATGGGTTTCTGCGTAACAGAAGGTGGTACCAAAGTGCTTTTCCAATTAAGGAACCAGAATGGGGACAGAAGGATAAAAGAAGTACTCACTATTGCTTCTTTTAAGCCAAAAAGCCACGTAGGGAGGTGAAGTAGAGCTGCTGGGTAGATTGGATGGTTTCTGCGCAGGAGCTGGTCACGTAGATTGGTTGATTTGAAGGGAACACCACGGATAAAACAGGCAAACAGGGCAGAGTAACTGAACTTAAGGACAGGACACGGCGTAACTGATTGACTGTAATAATAATTGATGATGATGAACAACATTTGGCGTGGAAAGAGGGCTCTATATATACTATTTTCACTCATAGTAGAGGACCTTTCTTGCCTGTGTGCGTGTAGTTGCTATATTTCAGCGCAATGTGGCCAATTTGGGAGATTGGCACTAACAAGGCTCATCCCAATGGCACTGCTGATCATTATTTCAGCGTCACAAGTGCTTATAATGACCTTAATAACCTATTTGGTCATTGTAACTAAGGTACATAGCAACACTGACGTGTATTTGTATCTGAAATGGGCCACAAATGACGCAAATGGGCCACAAATGGCTTATATGGCCAATCATCAAAGGCCACGCTGGCTATGTTACTCTTATGTATTCAAGGTTTTTATTAATGAAACCTTGTAAATAAACCACGTAGAATCTACTAGTACCCTAGTTACACCTGTACACGTGTGGTAACTAGGGGATTAGCTATTTCCACGTATTTGGCCAATTTCCAATTGGATTATATAATCCACGCGCGGGGTTGGAGGATTAAACCCCAATTGGGCCTAACTCCTAAACTATACACAACACCTCAATTATAAGTCCATAATTGGTCATTTCACATATGGTATGTATATATAACAAGTACATACGTGTGTAATGTCATCTGTGACACATAAGTGTGGCCAATTCTTACGGGTAATTGGTTCAAGGTGAAGGAGTAGGAATTCAGGGGTACTTCCAGTGAGGGACCCTACATTAATTTGCATGAGGATTCAGAATATGACATAATATTCTAAGTTATCCTCAAGGTTTAGAAGTTATTTAGTATTTTTGTAAAAAGTAGTTATTATTTTAATTTATTACTTATTTTTATGGTGCCAGGACTTTGCTAAGCTTATTGGATAAAAATAAGTAAACTGAGTTTTTTGTACATTATTAGTCATATAAATGGGTCTTAATATTGTGGTAATAATGTCTCTTTTTATGTTACTTTTGTCAGGTTGGCTCTGACATAGTAGCAAGCTGACAATATTGAAGTGGCACTGCCTGCTTTATTTTAACATATAATCATAGTTAATATTTCTCTAAATCCCCAAATAAGCCAGTGAGCTGGAAACAGAAATGTGCTTACCAAATTGGGCGGGACACTATTGAATAGGCAGTTTGGATTGGCAAAAAAGGTGCCATTGTTTTGTTGGTGAAAGTGGTTTGGGTTTGACATGGTTTCTCTCTATTTTGAAGCAGAGTTTTGAGCTGTTTTGTGATGTGAAGACTGTCATGTCAGCTTAATATAACTCAAGACAATGATTGGGGTTCCTTTGGCGTGTTTTTGATTGGCTTGCACAGTTGTTTCTGCCATTGACCACCCCATTTAAGCACTTTTATTTGGCTTGGGGGGCTTTCAGGCTTTTTATTTAGCCCAAAGGGGGCCCAGCAGGCACTTTTTGGGCTTGATTGGGGGGCTGGGGGGATTATGGAGCACTTATGGAGCCTTTTGGGGCTCTATTTGGGGTTGTGCGTGCTTTTTTTAAGCCCAAGAGGGGCCAAGCATGACTGCGGAGCATGTAATTTAGCCCGAGGGCCCAAGCAAGCCCCTTTGGGGCTGCAGAGTGTGAGAATTGCAAGAACTAGAATTCAATTGTCAGATCAGATTGTACATGATGAATGAGAGACATGACATGAGATAAGCTAAGATGCGTGCAGCATACCTAGAAGCAGAGAGGACAATGTAAAAAGGAGAATATGCGAGGTAGGTCGGTATGATAAGAGATGAGAAGCAATGTAAAGCGAGCGGCTTATGACACGCTGGTGATACAAGAGGTAGAGTAAGAAGAAGAAGGAGGAATATGAGAGTAACAAGGTCGTCGGCACGAGTTCTTCGACAAGCTTGAGTGAATAGCAGACGAGAGGCAAAGATGTAGTCGTGCGGAGAGGTACTGTAAGAGATTTGTAATAGGAAGGTGATGAGTTGACGCGGAGAAGGGTTTTGATAGATTGGGCTGATTGGATAGTTGAATGCGAGTGAGGCAGAGTGGTCTATCAAGGTGTGCGTGAAGGGAGAGCAATGGATTAGGGAGATGGCAGCTTCTTTTATATCAGAGTATAAAGGTAATTTGCTTACTTGGTGAGGCCGTAACGTCGCTAGGAACAAGGAACCTCAGGGGTCCAATGCTTCCGCGGTATTCTGGTCCAGACCGATTTGGTTAATTGCGTCCGCGATAAAGTCGTCATCTGTGTGAACAATAGTGCGGGTAGAGAGAAACATCAGCCTTAACTGGTATCCACAGGGTAGATACTCCTGGTTTGGTTGCCTAAGCAATACTCACAGTTAGGGTCAGTTGGTGGACCCATGACCGTATCCTGACAGGCTCCCATGCTGTGAGCCATTGGGCGAGGAGCACAAAGAGTCAAGAGGCTGGAGGTGTAGGGGTGCAGAGCGCGAACAATGTTGTTCTTGCCGACTGGTTTCGTGAGAAAGTCGGCGGGGTTACTGGTAGACGAAACATACTTGAGGCTGATGATCTTGCTCTTCAGAAGATCCCGAATAAAATGAAGGCGTAGGTCCATGTGTTTGGTGCGAAACCCATTTTGACTAACTTGACTGCGAGCTAAGTCAATTGCTCCCCGGTTGTCAATTTGAATGATTGCCGAGGTGACTGGTTTGTCCAAGAAGATCTCTTGACAGAGGTTGATTAGCCAAGAGGCTTCCTTACCGGCGTCTGAGAGAGCTTTGTACTCTGCCTCTGTGGAGGAAAGGGAGACAGTGCATTGCTTGGTCGACTTCCATGATATGACGTGGTTGTTCAGGAGCGAAATATAACCGGTGTGTGATCGTCGAGTATCGGGGCAGTTTCCCCAATCGGCATCAACAGCAATGATGAGAGGGGCAGAGCCATCCTTGCCAAAAAGGAGTCCACGAGATTTGGTGTGATGGAGGTATCGGAAAACTTGCACCGCAGCTTGATAATGATTTATTCCGGGTCGTTCGAGGAACTGAGATAACTTGCTAACGGAGTATGAGATGTCTGGTCGGGTCAACACGCTGAGGTAATTTAATGAACCGATAAGCGCCCAATAATTGACCCCAAGTGCAGCAAATTGAGAGACTTTGTTTGTTGTGGCACTCTGGATGTGGGCTTTGGGATTAAGAGGGCAGGTGGAAGGAGCGAGGTGGCTGAGGTTGAATTCCGACAGCTTGCGCTCAATATATTGGTTTTGATGAAGGATGAGAGCGTTACTGACTCGATCGAGCTTCATCCCAAGGAGGAAGGAAGCCTCCCCCATATATTTGATCTGGAACTCAAGTGTCATTTGCTTGACGAAGGTGCCGGGATTTTTGCTGAAAATGATGAGATCATCAACGTGAGCAAAGATCCAGGTGTGATCAGACGAGCGCCAGAATACACAGGGGTCGGCAATAGATATGGTGAAGCCAATTTTGACAAGGAAGGTACTGAGGCGGTTGTACCATGCAAGCGAGGCTTGTTTGAGTCCGTAGATCGCTTTATTGAGCTCAAGGTAGACGTTGGCACCCGTGAGATACCCAGCCAGAGGAGTCAAATAGACCTTCTCGTCCAGGTTGCAGGTCAAGAACGCTGATTTGACATCGAGTTGATGAATTAAGAGATCGTTGATGACGGAGAAGGAAATCAAGAGGCGAAGGGAAGAAGGTTTACCGGTAGGAGCGTATTTGAGGTCAAAGTTCAGGCCATGGGTTTGCCGAAAGCCCTGAGCACAAATGCGAGCTTTGTACTTGATGACTTTGTTGTTGGCACCAAGCTTCTTCTTGTACGCCCAGGTTGAAGGAATGGTGATAATGTCGGGGCGAGCAGAGACCTCATTCCAGACGTTGTGTGCCTTCATGTTGTCGATTTCCTTTTGCTCAGCTTTGGCCCATTCAGCTTTGTCGCGGCTGGCCATTGCCTGCAAATGATTCCTGGGCTCCACTGTGTGGGTGTTGAAGGCGGCTGCCGGTCGTCGACGGTATCGGAGGATGTTAGCCGAGTTGATGGAACCATCAACAAGCGTTGGGTGTTGCGGCCCATGTATGATGAGACGTCGTAGTGGTAAGTTAGGAACAGCCTCCTGTTCTTCTTCCGACTGATCTTCTTCCCCTTCATCGCCATTCTCAACAGTGTTAGTGTTGGTATTGGCGGTATGATCACCGTCTAATTCCATGGCTTCATCTTCAAGCAAGAAGTGATGTTCATCCTGAAACGAGCCAGAGTCTTCTTCCTGAAACGGGAATAAAGGTTCGCTGTCAAAGTCTGGCATTGCAGAGTGAGGGAAATGATCGATGCTTGGGTTCAGAGCATTCATGGATGGAAAAACTGATTCATCAAAGTATGCGTGGCAAGTTTCGATGATAGCACGATCTTGGAGTTGAATGACTTTGTATCCTGAGTAATCGTTGCTGTAGCCTATGACGATTCCATCCCATGATACTGAGTCAAATTTGGTCGAGCGGAGGTGGTTGGGCTTGATCATCCAGGTCTTGCACCCAAAAGGTCAAAAGAATTTGTAGTTTGGTTTCTTTCCAAACATGAGCTGAATAGGCGAAACCTTGTTCCGGCGGACTGAAGGAAGACAGTTGGTAACTGACATAGCCGTGCAGACGGCCTCGCCCCACCATTCCTTTGCGAGATTCAACTGGGAGAGCATGCACCTGGCCATGTTGATTATGGTTTTGTTCGCCCGCTCCGCCATACCGTTGTGTTGAGGAGTGTATGGTGGAGATACGTTATGCTGAATGCCAGAGGAGTCTAGCAGTTCGGCAAAGGCTTTGTTGATGAATTCCCCGCCCCCGTCGGTAATTAGCTTTTTAATTAGATGTCCAGTCTGTTTTTCAAAGAACCTTTTGAAGCTGAGAAAGGCAGGCATGGCATCTGACTTCTGTTTGAGAAGGGTGACCGAAATGTATCCCGTGTGTTGGTCAATGAGTGTGAGGAAGTATCGTTTTCCAGAGTTTGTAGAAGGAGTGATAGGTCTGACTATATCACCATGAATGACTTGAAGAGGGGCAACAGTTGGATCGAAATGGCCACGGAATGGGAGGCGAGACAGCTTCCCTTTCATGCATGGGTCGCAGCTGCCTTCTACCTCCATTTTCTCTCCAGGGATGGCCAATTTGATGCGGGCAATGCCTGCGTGACCCAAACGGCTGTGCCAGGTTTTGAAGGGAGTGGTCGGCGACGAGTGGGTGTTGAGTGATATGGCCGCGAAGGAGGCGGTAACGGGGCCAATACTGGAGATGACCTCGAGGACGCCATTGATCATGGAGCAGGTGAACCGTGAGAGGTGGTCAATGTTGACCACATGGGTGTTGCCGACTTTTTCAATCCGTACAGAGTCCTTCATCAACTTTCCAATTGAGATGAGATTCCGAGTAAGTCCAGGAACAAAAAGGGCTTCTTGAAGAAGAACAACCTTGCCAGAGTCCTGAATTACCGCAGCCGTGCCAATCTGTTCAGCAAAAAGGTCTTCGGATCCTCGTCCCGTGCTTATGGCAATGTGACACGGGGTCGCGTCCAGGAGGAACTTGACATTATTGAACATGTGGTGTGACACACCTGTGTCGAGAACTGGCTTGAGGTCGACTGTGTGTGTGGATAGTGACTGCACGACGGTGTAGTTGGCGAAAGCGGGTTTCTCATATTCAGAGGCTTGATCCGAGATCCTGGTCGTGAGACTACTGCTAGGAGTGCTTGGGTTGGTTGGTCTGTTGTTGAACCTTCTGACTGGTCGCTGTTCAGGGTGTAAGGCCCAACACTTTGACTCGGGATGTGCTGCGTTGGGATTGTGGACACCATTCTTGCAGGTGACAGGCCTGGTCCTGGCTTGATTGGTGAGCGCCGTGATTGATCTCTCCACATGGTTGTCCTTGTGGGTATAATCATCGTGGTTGGAGAGGTCTTTGAGTTTTTCTAACAAGAGCTCCGAGCTCCCCATCAACGAGTCGTTCATTATCAGGGAGTCGGTGAGACCACCACGCTTTGCCGACAGTTTTGCAATAATGGCGCCACAGATTGCACCTTCGCCCTGGACGTGGCTTATGGCATCAAACTGAGCTAGGCAGGATTCGACCTGGTCGACGAAGGTGCTCATGTTGCCATTGAAACGAAGATTCTGCCATCTAGTGAGTGCTCTGGTAACGTTATGAGCCGTGCTAGTCCCGTAGACGCGTTTGATTTTGAACCAGATCTCATGACCATTGACCATTCGCTCGGGTGTGATGATGCCATTGTAAATGCGATCACCGATCTTCTGCATAAGGATATGGGCCGTTTCGGAGAGGAGTTCCCGAGCACGTGAATTGGGGTTGTTACCAGGATGCCTGTGCACAACGTCCCACAACTTTTTGTGCGTGAAGAAAGCCTGCATTCGATTCGCCCAGATAGGGTAGTTGTTGCTGCCGGTGAGAATAGGGAGAGTCTTAAGATCGTCCTTGGTGATGGGAACTGGTGCATTGGTTGCCATTATTCCGTCTCTGCTTCTATGGTTCTTGATAGGTCGGTTCGTAAGTCTTCCGAGACTGTAAATCTGTGAGAATTGCAAGAACTAGAATTCAATTGTCAGATCAGATTGTACATGATGAATGAGAGACATGACATGAGATAAGCTAAGATGCGTGCAGCATACCTAGAAGCAGAGAGGACAATGTAAAAGGAGAATATGCGAGGTAGGTCGGTATGATAAGAGATGAGAAGCAATGTAAAGCGAGCGGCTTATGACACGCTGGTGATACAAGAGGTAGAGTAAGAAGAAGAAGGAGGAATATGAGAGTAACAAGGTCGTCGGCACAAGTTCTTTGACGAGCTTGAGTGAATAGCAGATGAGAGGCAAAGATGTAGTCGTGCGGAGAGGTACTGTAAGAGATTTGTAATAGGAAGGTGATGAGTTGACGCGGAGAAGGGTTTTGATAGATTGGGCTGATTGGATAGTTGAATGCGAGTGAGGCAGAGTGGTCTATCAAGGTGTGCGTGAAGGGAGAGCGATGGATTAGGGAGATGGCAGCTTCTTTTATATCAGAGTATAAAGGTAATTTGCTTACTTGGTGAGGCCGTAACGTCGCTAGGAACAAGGAACCTCAGGGGTCCAATGCTTCCGCGGTATTCTGGTCCAGACCGATTTGGTTAATTGCGTCCGCGATAAAGTCGTCATCTGTGTGAACAATAGTGCGGGTAGAGAGAAACATCAGCCTTAACTGGTATCCACAGGGTAGATACTCCTGGTTTGGTTGCCTAAGCAATACTCACAGTTAGGGTCAGTTGGTGGACCCATGACCGTATCCTGACAGGCTCCCATGCTGTGAGCCATTGGGCGAGGAGCACAAAGAGTCAAGAGGCTGGAGGTGTAGGGGTGCAGAGCGCGAACAATGTTGTTCTTGCCGACTGGTTTCGTGAGAAAGTCGGCGGGGTTACTGGTAGACAAACATACTTGAGGCTGATGATCTTGCTCTTCAGAAGATCCCGAATAAAATGAAGGCGTAGGTCCATGTGTTTGGTGCAAAACCCATTTTGACTAACTTGACTGCGAGCTAAGTCAATTGCTCCCCGGTTGTCAATTTGAATGATTGCCAGGTGACTGGGTTGTCCAAGAAGATCTCTTGACAGAGGTTGATTAGCCAAGAGGCTTCCTTACCGGCGTCTGAGAGAGCTTTGTACTCTGCCTCTGTGGAGGAAAGGGAGACAGTGCATTGCTTGGTCGACTTCCATGATATGACGTGGTTGTTCAGGAGCGAAATATAACCGGTGTGTGATCGTCGAGTATCGGGGCAGTTTCCCCAATCGGCATCAACAGCAATGATGAGAGGGGCAGAGCCATCCTTGCCAAAAAGGAGTCCACGAGATTTGGTGTGATGGAGGTATCGGAAAACTTGCACCGCAGCTCGATAATGATTTATTCCGGGTCGTTCGAGGAACTGAGATAACTTGCTAACGGAGTATGAGATGTCTGGTCGGGTCAACACGCTGAGGTAATTTAATGAACCGATAAGCGCCCGATAATTGACCCCAAGTGCAGCAAATTGAGAGACTTCGTTTGTTGTGGCACTCTGGATGTGAGCTTTGGGATTAAGAGGGCAGGTGGAAGGAGCGAGGTGGCTGAGGTTGAATTCCGACAGCTTGCGCTCAATATATTGGTTTTGATGAAGGATGAGAGCGTCACTGACTCGATCGAGCTTCATCCCAAGGAGGAAGGAAGCCTCCCCCATATATTTGATCTGGAACTCAAGTGTCATTTGCTTGACGAAGGTGCCGGGAGTTTTGCTGAAAATGATGAGATCATCGACGTGAGCAAAGATCCAGGTGTGATCAGACGAGCGCCAGAATACACAGGGGTCGGCAATAGATATGGTGAAGCCAATTTTGACAAGGAAGGTACTGAGGCGGTTGTACCATGCAAGCGAGGCTTGTTTGAGTCCGTAGATCGCTTTATTGAGCTCAAGGTAGACGTTGGCACCCGTGAGATACCCAGCCGGAGGAGTCAAATAGACCTTCTCGTCCAGGTTGCAGGTCAAGAACGCTGATTTGACATCGAGTTGATGAATTAAGAGATCGTTGATGACGGAGAAGGAAATCAAGAGGCGAAGGGAAGAAGGTTTACCGGTAGGAGCGTATTTGAGGTCGAAGTTCAGGCCATGGGTTTGCCGAAAGCCCTGAGCACAAATGCGAGCTTTGTACTCGATGACCTCGTTGTTGGCACCAAGCTTCTTCTTGTACGCCCAGGTTGAAGGAATGGTGATAATGTCGGGGCGAGCAGAGACCTCATTCCAGACGTTGTGTGCCTTCATGTTGTCGATTTCCTTTTGCTCAGCTTTGGCCCATTCAGCTTTGTCGTGGCTGGCCATTGCCTGCAAATGATTCCTGGGCTCCACTGTGTGGGTGTTGAAGGCGGCTGCCGGTCGTCGACGGTATCGGAGGATGTTAGCCGAGTTGATGGAACCATCAACAAGCGTTGGGTGTCGCGGCCCATGTATGATGAGGCGTCGTTGTGGTAAGTTAGGAACAGCCTCCTGTTCTTCTTCCGACTGATCTTCTTCCCCTTCATCGCCATTCTCAACAGTGTTAGTGTTGGTATTGGCGGTATGATCACCGTCTAATTCCATGGCTTCATCTTCAAGCAAGGAGTGATGTTCATCCTGAAACGAGCCAGAGTCTTCTTCCTGAAACGGGAATAAAGGTTCGCTGTCAAAGTCTGGCATTGCAGAGTGAGGGAAATGATCGATGCTTGGGTTCAGAGCATTCATGGATGGAAAAACTGATTCATCAAAGTATGCGTGGCGAGTTTCGATGATAGCACGATCTTGGAGTCGAATGACTTTGTATCCTGAGTAATCGTTGCTGTAGCCTATGACGATTCCATCCCATGAGACTGAGTCAAACTTGGTCAAGCGGAGGTGGTTGGGCTTGATCATCCAGGTCTTGCACCCAAAAGGTCGAAAGACTTCGTAGTTTGGTTTCTTTCCAAACATGAGCTGAATAGGCGAAACCTTGTTCCGGCGGACTGAAGGAAGACAGTTGGTAACTGACATAGCCGTGCAGACGGCCTCGCCCCACCATTCCTTCGCGAGATTCGACTGGGAGAGCATGCACCTGGCCATGTTGATTATGGTTTTGTTGCCCGCTCCGCCATACCGTTGTGTTGAGGAGTGTATGGTGGAGATACGTTGTGCTGAATGCCAGAGGAGTCTAGCAGTTCGGCAAAGGCTTTGTTGATGAATTCCCCGCCCCCGTCGGTAATTAGCTTTTTAATTAGATGTCCAGTCTGTTTTTCAAAGAACCTTTTGAAGCTGAGAAAGGCAGGCATGGCATCTGACTTCTGTTTGAGAAGGGTGACCGAAATGTATCCCGTGTGTTGGTCAATGAGTGTGAGGAAGTATCGTTTTCCAGAGTTTGTAGAAGGAGTGATAGGTCCGACTATATCACCATGAATGACTTGAAGAGGGGCAACAGTTGGATCGAAATGGCCACGGAATGGGAGGCGAGACAGCTTCCCTTTCATGCATGGGTCGCAGCTGCCTTCTACCTCCATTTTCTCTCCAGGGATGGCCAATTTGATGCGGGCAATGCCTGCGTGACCCAAACGGCTGTGCCAGGTTTTGAAGGGAGTGGTCGGCGACGAGTGGGTGTTGAGTGATATGGCCGCGAAGGAGGCGGTAACGGGGCCAATACTGGAGATGACCTCGAGGACGCCATTGATCATGGAGCAGGTGAACCGTGAGAGGTGGTCGATGTTGACCACATGGGTGTTGCCGACTTTTTCAATCCGTACAGAGTCCTTCATCAACTTTCCAATTGAGATGAGATTCCGAGTAAGTCCAGGAACGAAAAGGGCTTCTTGAAGAAGAACAACCTTGCCAGAGTCCTGAATTACCGCAGCCGTGCCAATCTGTTCAGCAAAAAGGTCTTCGGATCCTCGTCCCGTGCTTATGGCAATGTGACACGGGGTCGCGTTCAGGAGGAACTTGACGTTATTGAACATGTGGTGTGACGCACCCGTGTCGAGAACTGGCTTGAGGTCGACTGTGTGTGTGGATAGTGACTGCACGACGGTGTAGTTGGCGAAAGCGGGTTTCTCATATTCAGAGGCTCGATCCGAGATCCTGGTCGTGAGACTACTGCTAGGAGTGCTTGGGTTGGTTGGCCTGTTGTTGAACCTTCTGACTGGTCGCTGTTCAGGGTGTAAGGCCCAACACTTTGACTCGGGATGTGCTGCGTTGGGATTGTGGACACCATTCTTGCAGGTGACAGGCCTGGTCCTGGCTTGATTGGTGAGCGCCGTGATTGATCTCTCCACATGGTTGTCCTTGTGGGTATAATCATCGTGGTTGGAGAGGTCTTTGAGTTTTTCTAACAAGAGCTCCGAGCTCCCCATCAACGAGTCGTTCATTATCAGGGAGTCGGTGAGACCACCACGCTTTGCCGACAGTTTTGCAATAATGGCGCCACAGATTGCACCTTCGCCCTGGACGTGGCTTATGGCATCAAACTGAGCTAGGCAGGATTCGACCTGGTCGACGAAGGTGCTCATGTTGCCATCGAAACGAAGATTCTGCCATCTAGTGAGTGCTCTGGTAACGTTATGAGCCGTGCTAGTCCCGTAGACGCGTTTGATTTTGGACCAGATCTCATGACCATTGACCATTCGCTCGGGTGTGATGATGCCATTGTAAATGCGATCACCGATCTTCTGCATAAGGATATGGGCCGTTTCGGAGAGGAGTTCCCGAGCACGTGAATTGGGGTTGTTACCAGGATGCCTGTGCACAACGTCCCACAACTTTTTGTGCGTGAAGAAAGCCTGCATTCGATTCGCCCAGATAGGGTAGTTGTTGCTGCCGGTGAGAATAGGGAGAGCCTTAAGATCGTCCTTGGTGATGGGAACTGGTGCATTGGTTGCCATTATTCCGTCTCTGCTTCTATGGTTCTTGATAGGTCGGTTCGTAAGTCTTCCGAGACTGTAAATCTGTGATAATTGCAAGAACTAGAAGTTCAATTGTCAGATCAGATCGTACATGATGAATGAGAGACATGACATGAGATAAGCTAAGATGCGTGCAGCATACCTAGAAGCAGAGAGGACAATGTAAAAGGAGAATATGCGAGGTAGGTCGGTATGATAAGAGATGAGAAGCAATGTAAAGCGAGCGGCTTATGACACGCTGGTGATACAAGAGGTAGAGTAAGAAGAAGAAGGAGGAATATGAGAGTAACAAGGTCGTCGGCACGAGTTCTTCGACGAGCTTGAGTGAATAGAAGACGAGAGGCAAAGATGTAGTCGTGCGGAGAGGTACTGTAAGAGATTTGTAATAGGAAGGTGATGAGTTGACGCGGAGAAGGGTTTTGATAGATTGGGCTGATTGGATAGTTGAATGCGAGTGAGGCAGAGTGGTCTATCAAGGTGTGCGTGGAGGGAGAGCGATGGATTAGGGAGATGGCAGCTTCTTTTATATCAGAGTATAAAGGTAATTTGCTTACTTGGTGAGGCCGTAACGTCGCTAGGAACAAGGAACCTCAGGGGTCCAATGCTTCCGCGGTATTCTGGTCCAGACCGATTTGGTTAATTGCGTCCGCGATAAAGTCGTCATCTGTGTGAACAATAGTGCGGGTAGAGAGAAACATCAGCCTTAACTGGTATCCACAGGGTAGATACTCCTGGTTTGGTTGCCTAAGCAATACTCACAGTTAGGGTCAGTTGGTGGACCCATGACCGTATCCTGACAGGCTCCCATGCTGTGAGCCATTGGGCGAGGAGCACAAAGAGTCAAGAGGCTGGAGGTGTAGGGGTGCAGAGCGCGAACAATGTTGTTCTTGCCGACTGGTTTCGTGAGAAAGTCGGCGGGGTTACTGGTAGACGAAACATACTTGAGGCTGATGATCTTGCTCTTCAGAAGATCCCGAATAAAATGAAGGCGTAGGTCCATGTGTTTGGTGCGAAACCCATTTTGACTAACTTGACTGCGAGCTAAGTCAATTGCTCCCCCGGTTGTCAATTTGAATGATTGCCGAGGTGACTGGTTTGTCCAAGAAGATCTCTTGACAGAGGTTGATTAGCCAAGAGGCTTCCTTACCGGCGTCTGAGAGAGCTTTGTACTCTGCCTCTGTGGAGGAAAGGGAGACAGTGCATTGCTTGGTCGACTTCCATGATATGACGTGGTTGTTCAGGAGCGAAATATAACCGGTGTGTGATCGTCGAGTATCGGGGCAGTTTCCCCAATCGGCATCAACAGCAATGATGAGAGGGGCAGAGCCATCCTTGCCAAAAGGAGTCCACGAGATTTGGTGTGATGGAGGTATCGGAAAACTTGCACCGCAGCTTGATAATGATTTATTCCGGGTCGTTCGAGGAACTGAGATAACTTGCTAACGGAGTATGAGATGTCTGGTCGGGTCAACACGCTGAGGTAATTTAATGAACCGATAAGCGCCCAATAATTGACCCCAAGTGCAGCAAATTGAGAGACTTTGTTTGTTGTGGCACTCTGGATGTGGGCTTTGGGATTAAGAGGGCAGGTGGAAGGAGCGAGGTGGCTGAGGTTGAATTCCGACAGCTTGCGCTCAATATATTGGTTTTGATGAAGGATGAGAGCGTTACTGACTCGATCGAGCTTCATCCCAAGGAGGAAGGAAGCCTCCCCCATATATTTGATCTGGAACTCAAGTGTCATTTGCTTGACGAAGGTGCCGGGATTTTTGCTGAAAATGATGAGATCATCAACGTGAGCAAAGATCCAGGTGTGATCAGACGAGCGCCAGAATACACAGGGGTCGGCAATAGATATGGTGAAGCCAATTTTGACAAGGAAGGTACTGAGGCGGTTGTACCATGCAAGCGAGGCTTGTTTGAGTCCGTAGATCGCTTTATTGAGCTCAAGGTAGACGTTGGCACCCGTGAGATACCCAGCCAGAGGAGTCAAATAGACCTTCTCGTCCAGGTTGCAGGTCAAGAACGCTGATTTGACATCGAGTTGATGAATTAAGAGATCGTTGATGACGGAGAAGGAAATCAAGAGGCGAAGGGAAGAAGGTTTACCGGTAGGAGCGTATTTGAGGTCAAAGTTCAGGCCATGGGTTTGCCGAAAGCCCTGAGCACAAATGCGAGCTTTGTACTCGATGACTTTGTTGTTGGCACCAAGCTTCTTCTTGTACGCCCAGGTTGAAGGAATGGTGATAATGTCGGGGCGAGCAGAGACCTCATTCCAGACGTTGTGTGCCTTCATGTTGTCGATTTCCTTTTGCTCAGCTTTGGCCCATTCAGCTTTGTCGCGGCTGGCCATTGCCTGCAAATGATTCCTGGGCTCCACTGTGTGGGTGTTGAAGGCGGCTGCCGGTCGTCGACGGTATCGGAGGATGTTAGCCGAGTTGATGGAACCATCAACAAGCGTTGGGTGTTGCGGCCCATGTATGATGAGACGTCGTAGTGGTAAGTTAGGAACAGCCTCCTGTTCTTCTTCCGACTGATCTTCTTCCCCTTCATCGCCATTCTCAACAGTGTTAGTGTTGGTATTGGCGGTATGATCACCGTCTAATTCCATGGCTTCATCTTCAAGCAAGAAGTGATGTTCATCCTGAAACGAGCCAGAGTCTTCTTCCTGAAACGGGAATAAAGGTTCGCTGTCAAAGTCTGGCATTGCAGAGTGAGGGAAATGATCGATGCTTGGGTTCAGAGCATTCATGGATGGAAAAACTGATTCATCAAAGTATGCGTGGCAAGTTTCGATGATAGCACGATCTTGGAGTTGAATGACTTTGTATCCTGAGTAATCGTTGCTGTAGCCTATGACGATTCCATCCCATGATACTGAGTCAAATTGGTCGAGCGGAGGTGGTTGGGCTTGATCATCCAGGTCTTGCACCCAAAAGGTCAAAAGAATTTGTAGTTTGGTTTCTTTCCAAACATGAGCTGAATAGGCGAAACCTTGTTCCGGCGGACTGAAGGAAGACATTTGGTAACTGACATAGCCGTGCAGACGGCCTCGCCCCACCATTCCTTTGCGAGATTCAACTGGGAGAGCATGCACCTGGCCATGTTGATTATGGTTTTGTTCGCCCGCTCCGCCATACCGTTGTGTTGAGGAGTGTATGGTGGAGATACGTTATGCTGAATGCCAGAGGAGTCTAGCAGTTCGGCAAAGGCTTTGTTGATGAATTCCCCGCCCCCGTCGGTAATTAGCTTTTTAATTAGATGTCCAGTCTGTTTTTCAAAGAACCTTTTGAAGCTGAGAAAGGCAGGCATGGCATCTGACTTCTGTTTGAGAAGGGTGACCGAAATGTATCCCGTGTGTTGGTCAATGAGTGTGAGGAAGTATCGTTTTCCAGAGTTTGTAGAAGGAGTGATAGGTCTGACTATATCACCATGAATGACTTGAAGAGGGGCAACAGTTGGATCGAAATGGCCACGGAATGGGAGGCGAGACAGCTTCCCTTTCATGCATGGGTCGCAGCTGCCTTCTACCTCCATTTTCTCTCCAGGGATGGCCAATTTGATGCGGGCAATGCCTGCGTGACCCAAACGGCTGTGCCAGGTTTTGAAGGGAGTGGTCGGCGACGAGTGGGTGTTGAGTGATATGGCCGCGAAGGAGGCGGTAACGGGGCCAATACTGGAGATGACCTCAAGGACGCCATTGATCATGGAGCAGGTGAACCGTGAGAGGTGGTCAATGTTGACCACATGGGTGTTGCCGACTTTTTCAATCCGTACAGAGTCCTTCATCAACTTTCCAATTGAGATGAGATTCCGAGTAAGTCCAGGAACAAAAAGGGCTTCTTGAAGAAGAACAACCTTGCCAGAGTCCTGAATTACCGCAGCCGTGCCAATCTGTTCAGCAAAAAGGTCTTCGGATCCTCGTCCCGTGCTTATGGCAATGTGACACGGGGTCGCGTCCAGGAGGAACTTGACATTATTGAACATGTGGTGTGACACACCTGTGTCGAGAACTGGCTTGAGGTCGACTGTGTGTGTGGATAGTGACTGCACGACGGTGTAGTTGGCGAAAGCGGGTTTCTCATATTCAGAGGCTTGATCCGAGATCCTGGTCGTGAGACTACTGCTAGGAGTGCTTGGGTTGGTTGGTCTGTTGTTGAACCTTCTGACTGGTCGCTGTTCAGGGTGTAAGGCCCAACACTTTGACTCGGGATGTGCTGCGTTGGGATTGTGGACACCATTCTTGCAGGTGACAGGCCTGGTCCTGGCTTGATTGGTGAGCGCCGTGATTGATCTCTCCACATGGTTGTCCTTGTGGGTATAATCATCGTGGTTGGAGAGGTCTTTGAGTTTTTCTAACAAGAGCTCCGAGCTCCCCATCAACGAGTCGTTCATTATCAGGGAGTCGGTGAGACCACCACGCTTTGCCGACAGTTTTGCAATAATGGCGCCACAGATTGCACCTTCGCCCTGGACGTGGCTTATGGCATCAAACTGAGCTAGGCAGGATTCGACCTGGTCGACGAAGGTGCTCATGTTGCCATTGAAACGAAGATTCTGCCATCTAGTGAGTGCTCTGGTAACGTTATGAGCCGTGCTAGTCCCGTAGACGCGTTTGATTTTGAACCAGATCTCATGACCATTGACCATTCGCTCGGGTGTGATGATGCCATTGTAAATGCGATCACCGATCTTCTGCATAAGGATATGGGCCGTTTCGGAGAGGAGTTCCCGAGCACGTGAATTGGGGTTGTTACCAGGATGCCTGTGCACAACGTCCCACAACTTTTTGTGCGTGAAGAAAGCCTGCATTCGATTCGCCCAGATAGGGTAGTTGTTGCTGCCGGTGAGAATAGGGAGAGTCTTAAGATCGTCCTTGGTGATGGGAACTGGTGCATTGGTTGCCATTATTCCGTCTCTGCTTCTATGGTTCTTGATAGGTCGGTTCGTAAGTCTTCCGAGACTGTAAATCTGTGAGAATTGCAAGAACTAGAATTCAATTGTCAGATCAGATTGTACATGATGAATGAGAGACATGACATGAGATAAGCTAAGATGCGTGCAGCATACCTAGAAGCAGAGAGGACAATGTAAAAAGGAGAATATGCGAGGTAGGTCGGTATGATAAGAGATGAGAAGCAATGTAAAGCGAGCGGCTTATGACACGCTGGTGATACAAGAGGTAGAGTAAGAAGAAGAAGGAGGAATATGAGAGTAACAAGGTCGTCGGCACAAGTTCTTTGACGAGCTTGAGTGAATAGCAGACGAGAGGCAAAGATGTAGTCGTGCGGAGAGGTACTGTAAGAGATTTGTAATAGGAAGGTGATGAGTTGACGCGGAGAAGGGTTTTGATAGATTGGGCTGATTGGATAGTTGAATGCGAGTGAGGCAGAGTGGTCTATCAAGGTGTGCGTGAAGGGAGAGCAATGGATTAGGGAGATGGCAGCTTCTTTTATATCAGAGTATAAAGGTAATTTGCTTACTTGGTGAGGCCGTAACGTCGCTAGGAACAAGGAACCTCAGGGGTCCAATGCTTCCGCGGTATTCTGGTCCAGACCGATTTGGTTAATTGCGTCCGCGATAAAGTCGTCATCTGTGTGAACAATAGTGCGGGTAGAGAGAAACATCAGCCTTAACTGGTATCCACAGGGTAGATACTCCTGGTTTGGTTGCCTAAGCAATACTCACAGTTAGGGTCAGTTGGTGGACCCATGACCGTATCCTGACAGGCTCCCATGCTGTGAGCCATTGGGCGAGGAGCACAAAGAGTCAAGAGGCTGGAGGTGTAGGGGTGCAGAGCGCGAACAATGTTGTTCTTGCCGACTGGTTTCGTGAGAAAGTCGGCGGGGTTACTGGTAGACGAAACATACTTGAGGCTGATGATCTTGCTCTTCAGAAGATCCCGAATAAAATGAAGGCGTAGGTCCATGTGTTTGGTGCGAAACCCATTTTGACTAACTTGACTGCGAGCTAAGTCAATTGCTCCCCGGTTGTCAATTTGAATGATTGCCGAGGTGACTGGTTTGTCCAAGAAGATCTCTTGACAGAGGTTGATTAGCCAAGAGGCTTCCTTACCGGCGTCTGAGAGAGCTTTGTACTCTGCCTCTGTGGAGGAAAGGGAGACAGTGCATTGCTTGGTCGACTTCCATGATATGACGTGGTTGTTCAGGAGCGAAATATAACCGGTGTGTGATCGTCGAGTATCGGGGCAGTTTCCCCAATCGGCATCAACAGCAATGATGAGAGGGGCAGAGCCATCCTTGCCAAAAAGGAGTCCACGAGATTTGGTGTGATGGAGGTATCGGAAAACTTGCACCGCAGCTTGATAATGATTTATTCCGGGTCGTTCGAGGAACTGAGATAACTTGCTAACGGAGTATGAGATGTCTGGTCGGGTCAACACGCTGAGGTAATTTAATGAACCGATAAGCGCCCAATAATTGACCCCAAGTGCAGCAAATTGAGAGACTTTGTTTGTTGTGGCACTCTGGATGTGGGCTTTGGGATTAAGAGGGCAGGTGGAAGGAGCGAGGTGGCTGAGGTTGAATTCCGACAGCTTGCGCTCAATATATTGGTTTTGATGAAGGATGAGAGCGTTACTGACTCGATCGAGCTTCATCCCAAGGAGGAAGGAAGCCTCCCCCATATATTTGATCTGGAACTCAAGTGTCATTTGCTTGACGAAGGTGCCGGGATTTTGCTGAAAATGATGAGATCATCAACGTGAGCAAAGATCCAGGTGTGATCAGACGAGCGCCAGAATACACAGGGGTTGGCAATAGATATGGTGAAGCCAATTTTGACAAGGAAGGTACTGAGGCGGTTGTACCATGCAAGCGAGGCTTGTTTGAGTCCGTAGATCGCTTTATTGAGCTCAAGGTAGACGTTGGCACCCGTGAGATACCCAGCCAGAGGAGTCAAATAGACCTTCTCGTCCAGGTTGCAGGTCAAGAACGCTGATTTGACATCGAGTTGATGAATTAAGAGATCGTTGATGACGGAGAAGGAAATCAAGAGGCGAAGGGAAGAAGGTTTACCGGTAGGAGCGTATTTGAGGTCAAAGTTCAGGCCATGGGTTTGCCGAAAGCCCTGAGCACAAATGCGAGCTTTGTACTCGATGACTTTGTTGTTGGCACCAAGCTTCTTCTTGTACGCCCAGGTTGAAGGAATGGTGATAATGTCGGGGCGAGCAGAGACCTCATTCCAGACGTTGTGTGCCTTCATGTTGTCGATTTCCTTTTGCTCAGCTTTGGCCCATTCAGCTTTGTCGCGGCTGGCCATTGCCTGCAAATGATTCCTGGGCTCCACTGTGTGGGTGTTGAAGGCGGCTGCCGGTCGTCGACGGTATCGGAGGATGTTAGCCGAGTTGATGGAACCATCAACAAGCGTTGGGTGTTGCGGCCCATGTATGATGAGACGTCGTAGTGGTAAGTTAGGAACAGCCTCCTGTTCTTCTTCCGACTGATCTTCTTCCCCTTCATCGCCATTCTCAACAGTGTTAGTGTTGGTATTGGCGGTATGATCACCGTCTAATTCCATGGCTTCATCTTCAAGCAAGAAGTGATGTTCATCCTGAAACGAGCCAGAGTCTTCTTCCTGAAACGGGAATAAAGGTTCGCTGTCAAAGTCTGGCATTGCAGAGTGAGGGAAATGATCGATGCTTGGGTTCAGAGCATTCATGGATGGAAAAACTGATTCATCAAAGTATGCGTGGCAAGTTTCGATGATAGCACGATCTTGGAGTTGAATGACTTTGTATCCTGAGTAATCGTTGCTGTAGCCTATGACGATTCCATCCCATGATACTGAGTCAAATTTGGTCAAGCGGAGGTGGTTGGGCTTGATCATCCAGGTCTTGCACCCAAAAGGTCAAAAGAATTTGTAGTTTGGTTTCTTTCCAAACATGAGCTGAATAGGCGAAACCTTGTTCCGGCGGACTGAAGGAAGACAGTTGGTAACTGACATAGCCGTGCAGACGGCCTCGCCCCACCATTCCTTTGCGAGATTCAACTGGGAGAGCATGCACCTGGCCATGTTGATTATGGTTTTGTTCGCCCGCTCCGCCATACCGTTGTGTTGAGGAGTGTATGGTGGAGATACGTTATGCTGAATGCCAGAGGAGTCTAGCAGTTCGGCAAAGGCTTTGTTGATGAATTCCCCGCCCCCGTCGGTAATTAGCTTTTTAATTAGATGTCCAGTCTGTTTTTCAAAGAACCTTTTGAAGCTGAGAAAGGCAGGCATGGCATCTGACTTCTGTTTGAGAAGGGTGACCGAAATGTATCCCGTGTGTTGGTCAATGAGTGTGAGGAAGTATCGTTTTCCAGAGTTTGTAGAAGGAGTGATAGGTCTGACTATATCACCATGAATGACTTGAAGAGGGGCAACAGTTGGATCGAAATGGCCACGGAATGGGAGGCGAGACAGCTTCCCTTTCATGCATGGGTCGCAGCTGCCTTCTACCTCCATTTTCTCTCCAGGGATGGCCAATTTGATGCGGGCAATGCCTGCGTGACCCAAACGGCTGTGCCAGGTTTTGAAGGGAGTGGTCGGCGACGAGTGGGTGTTGAGTGATATGGCCGCGAAGGAGGCGGTAACGGGGCCAATACTGGAGATGACCTCGAGGACGCCATTGATCATGGAGCAGGTGAACCGTGAGAGGTGGTCAATGTTGACCACATGGGTGTTGCCGACTTTTTCAATCCGTACAGAGTCCTTCATCAACTTTCCAATTGAGATGAGATTCCGAGTAAGTCCAGGAACAAAAAGGGCTTCTTGAAGAAGAACAACCTTGCCAGAGTCCTGAATTACCGCAGCCGTGCCAATCTGTTCAGCAAAAAGGTCTTCGGATCCTCGTCCCGTGCTTATGGCAATGTGACACGGGGTCGCGTCCAGGAGGAACTTGACATTATTGAACATGTGGTGTGACACACCTGTGTCGAGAACTGGCTTGAGGTCGACTGTGTGTGTGGATAGTGACTGCACGACGGTGTAGTTGGCGAAAGCGGGTTTCTCATATTCAGAGGCTTGATCCGAGATCCTGGTCGTGAGACTACTGCTAGGAGTGCTTGGGTTGGTTGGTCTGTTGTTGAACCTTCTGACTGGTCGCTGTTCAGGGTGTAAGGCCCAACACTTTGACTCGGGATGTGCTGCGTTGGGATTGTGGACACCATTCTTGCAGGTGACAGGCCTGGTCCTGGCTTGATTGGTGAGCGCCGTGATTGATCTCTCCACATGGTTGTCCTTGTGGGTATAATCATCGTGGTTGGAGAGGTCTTTGAGTTTTTCTAACAAGAGCTCCGAGCTCCCCATCAACGAGTCGTTCATTATCAGGGAGTCGGTGAGACCACCACGCTTTGCCAACAGTTTTGCAATAATGGCGCCACAGATTGCACCTTCGCCCTGGACGTGGCTTATGGCATCAAACTGAGCTAGGCAGGATTCGACCTGGTCGACGAAGGTGCTCATGTTGCCATTGAAACGAAGATTCTGCCATCTAGTGAGTGCTCTGGTAACGTTATGAGCCGTGCTAGTCCCGTAGACGCGTTTGATTTTGGACCAGATCTCATGACCATTGACCATTCGCTCGGGTGTGATGATGCCATTGTAAATGCGATCACCGATCTTCTGCATAAGGATATGGGCCGTTTCGGAGAGGAGTTCCCGAGCACGTGAATTGGGGTTGTTACCAGGATGCCTGTGCACAACGTCCCACAACTTTTTGTGCGTGAAGAAAGCCTGCATTCGATTCGCCCAGATAGGGTAGTTGTTGCTGCCGGTGAGAATAGGGAGAGTCTTAAGATCGTCCTTGGTGATGGGAACTGGTGCATTGGTTGCCATTATTCCGTCTCTGCTTCTATGGTTCTTGATAGGTCGGTTCGTAAGTCTTCCGAGACTGTAAATCTGTGAGAATTGCAAGAACTAGAATTCAATTGTCAGATCAGATTGTACATGATGAATGAGAGACATGACATGAGATAAGCTAAGATGCGTGCAGCATACCTAGAAGCAGAGAGGACAATGTAAAAAGGAGAATATGCGAGGTAGGTCGGTATGATAAGAGATGAGAAGCAATGTAAAGCGAGCGGCTTATGACACGCTGGTGATACAAGAGGTAGAGTAAGAAGAAGAAGGAGGAATATGAGAGTAACAAGGTCGTCGGCACGAGTTCTTTGAAGAGCTTGAGTGAATAGCAGACGAGAGGCAAAGATGTAGTCATGCGGAGAGGTACTGTAAGAGATTTGTAATAGGAAGGTGATGAGTTGACGCGGAGAAGGGTTTTGATAGATTGGGCTGATTGGATAGTTGAATGCGAGTGAGGCAGAGTGGTCTATCAAGGTGTGCGTGAAGGGAGAGCAATGGATTAGGGAGATCGCAGCTTCTTTTATATCAGAGTATAAAGGTAATTTGCTTACTTGGTGAGGCCGTAACGTCGCTAGGAACAAGGAACCTCAGGGGTCCAATGCTTCCGCGGTATTCTGGTCCAGACCGATTTGGTTAATTGCGTCCGCGATAAAGTCGTCATCTGTGTGAACAATAGTGCGGGTAGAGAGAAACATCAGCCTTAACTGGTATCCACAGGGTAGATACTCCTGGTTTGGTTGCCTAAGCAATACTCACAGTTAGGGTCAGTTGGTGGACCCATGACCGTATCCTGACACAGAGCTTGTAATTAGCCCAAATGGGACTTGGAAGGCCCCTTTTGGGCTTGACGTGGGGTCTGGGGGTCTGATGAGACCTTTTTTTGGGACAAAAGGGGCCCTTCAGGCCACTTTCTGGACCAACAAAAGGCCCACCCCCCCTTTTGGGCTTGATGTGGGGCCTAGGGGTCTGATGAGGCCTTTTTTTGGGCCAAAAGGGGCCCTTCAGGCCACTTTTGGACCAACAAAAGGCCCACCCCCCCTTTTGGGCTTGGTGTGGGGTCTGGGGGTCTGATGAGGCCTTCTGTTGGTCCAAAATGGGCCCTTCAGGCCCCTTTTGGACCAAAAGAAGGCCCTGGGTGGGTTTTTTTTGGGCAAAAAGGGGCCCAGGAGGCCCCTTTTTGCCCAAAAGTAGGGCCTGGGGTAGGGCTTACCTCGGTGGTGGGTCTGGTGAGTGGCTGTCGGGCGTGGCCGGTGGTTCGTGCGCGAATCTGGGTGGTTGGTGGCGGGTTTTGGTACCCGCGCTTGGGTCAGTTCCAGCGGAACTGACCTGGGCTGGCTCATGTAAGCCTCTCGATTTGAGAGGCTTACGTGAGCCGCGCAATCGGAGCTACGGTGTACGTAGTCCCGATTGCGCGGCTCACGTAAGCCTCTCAAATCAAGAGGCTGACCTGAGCCCGGCAATAAGGGTACAAAGTACCCTTATAAGGGTACTTCGGTACCCTTATAAGGGTACAAAGTACCCTTATAAGGGTACTTCGGTACCCTTATAAGGGTACAAAGTACCCTTATAAGGGTACTTTGGTACCCTTATAAGGGTACAAAGTACCCTTATAAGGGTACTTCGGTACCCTTATAAGGGTACTTTGGTACCCTTATAAGGGTACAAAGTACCCTTATAAGGGTACTTTGGTACCCTTATAAGGGTACAAAGTACCCTTATAAGGGTACTTCGGTACCCTTATAAGGGTACTTTGGTACCCTTATAAGGGTACAAAGTACCCTCATAAGGGTACTTCGGTACCCTTATAAGGGTACAAAGCTCCCTTATAAGGGTACTTTGGTACCCTTATAAGGGTACTTTGGTACCCTTATAAGGGTACAAGTACCCTTATAAGGGTACTTTGGTACCCTTATAAGGGTACAAGTACCCTTATAAGGGTACTTTGGTACCCTTATAAGGGTACAAGTACCCTTATAAGGGTACAAATACCCTTATAAGGGTACATGTACCCTTATAGGGGTACCGCGGCTCACGTAAGCCTCTCGAATCAAGAGGCTTACGTGAGCCAACAGGTGTGCAAAGCCTGCACGCCTGTCCAAAGGGTGTGCAGGCTTTGCACGCCCTCCAGACAGGCGTGCAGGCTCTGCACGCCTGCTTGCCATGTGCACGCCTATTGTAGGCGTGCACATGGCGTGCAGCCCCTGCACGCCTTTCCAAAGGGGCGTGCAGCGGCTGCACGCCGCTTTCTTTGGGCGTGCGGGTAGGCGTGCGCAAGCCCAAAGGGCGTGCCGCTATCAAGCCCCGTTTGGATGACTATCAACGGATTCTGTTGATCTATATGCAAAGGAATGATCAGTGAAGAGTGCTGATTGTTCTTTCTTGAGAGGAATTGTACTTACAATTTGTTCCAAGTCTTGTCTTGTTGACCGCCGTAATGGTTAATGGTCAAGTAATCTGGATGTGCAGTTTTGATTCTCTTTGCGTCATGATGAGCACTCAAGACTATTGGGCAGAAACTAGATAAGTATTTTATCTAGTTTAAGCTTACGCGAGTTAAAACTCACTTGGGACAGATCTCTTTGCAGAGCTTGTTTCTTTAAGAACAGGATTCCATCATGCTGCCGTGCTTTGAGTCACTAGACTCAAAGCAGGATTAGACAACAAGTTATCCCCCATTCCAATAATCTTCATTGATCTTTTAATAGTCATTCTCCCAACTGGTTTGGTTAAGAAATCGACTGGGTTGTTTGGCAAACAAATGTATTGAAGTTTGATTTGATGCAATTGAACTTGTTCTTGGACAAAGTGTAGTCAAATGTCCATGTGTTTAGTTCTGAAACTATTCTGCGCCGTTTCACTGTTTGCTAAATCTATTGCTGCCTTGTTGTCCACAAAAACGTTGATATCAGTGGTAGATATAGGGAGTCGCGTTTCCACTACTAGATTCGCAACCCAAGCCACCTCTTGACCAAGATCAGACAGAGATTTGTATTTGGCTTCAGCTGAGGACAAAGATACTGTTACTTGCTTGCTTGATTTCCAGGACAGTAGGTGATCTCCTGTCATCATTGCGTAATTGGTTATAGATCAACGGGTTAGAAGGCAATTTCCCCAATCTGCATCAACAAAACCTTGCAATTCCGAGTCAGATTGAGATGAGTATTTCAGACCAATCTTAGAAGTTCCCTTGAGATATTGAAAAACTTGAACTGCCGCTTGAAAGTGTGATATTCCCGGATTATTGAGAAATTGAGACAACACGCTGACTGCATATGAAATGTCAGGTCAAGTCAGTACACTGACATAGTTCAGCAATCCAATCATGCCACGATAGTTCACAGCAAGTTTCTGAAGTGCTTTCTGATATGATGTTGTAGCTGACGTGTATTGTTGTCGCGGTGGTAAGGGGCACGACACTGAATGTTCTTCAATCAGATTATACTGAATTAATTTGCAATTGATATATTGCTCTTGATTGATGAAAACTGTTCCTTCTTTTCGCACAATCTTCATACCCAGTAGAAATTCAGCTTCCCCAAGGTACTTGATAGCAAATTCTTTCTCAATTTCTTCTTTGAATACTTTGGGTTCGCAACTTATTATTACTAGGTTGTCAACGTGACAAAAGATCCACGTTGGAGGTTTATTTTGTTGTCGTTCCCTCCAAAAGACACATGGATTGGCAACTGACACCTTGAAGTCAATCAAGAGCAGAAAGTTTAATAGCTGCTTATACCATGCCAAGGGTGCTTGTTGTAAGCCATATACTGCTTTCTTCAAGTCAAAGATAAATTTTTAGGACCGTTGAAACCTGGTGGTGGTGACATAGTAACCTTTTCTTCTAATGGCGCAGTGAGAAAGGCACTCCAAACATCAAGTTGATGAATTTTCAGGTTGTGATTGACAGCAAATGAAATTAAAAGATGAAGAGACGCCGGTTTGCCTGTTGGAGCGTACTTAGCATGAAAATCTAAGCCATACGTCTGGCAAAAGCCTTGAGCACATATGCGTGCCTTGTACTCCGTCACTTTGTTAGCCAATCCAAGTTTTTTACGAAACACCCAGGTAGACAGAATTGGCATGTCATCTTCACGTTTGATACGTTCAACCCAAGCTGAATGATTCTTCATATTTTGATATTCTTTTCTTTCTGCTTCTATCCATTCCAAAGATTCTTCAGACTTCATGGCTTGGTTGTGAGTTTTGGGCGTTTCTAGAACTAGAGCGAATGTAAGTAACCCTTGACGTCTTTTGAATGTGAGAATGTTAGACTCATTGATGTCGCTGTTGATGATTTTGTTGTTGTTGTTTCTGTTGACGTTTATTTCGTCGGGTTCATTTTCACGTCCTTCATGAATTACCACTTCTGCCACATTGAGTGGATCTGAAATGTCATCTTCTTCAAACGGAAGTATAAACTGCTTGTCAAAGGTTGGTATGTTGTTTGATTGAAGTAGATTATCTAAGCTTTTATATTGCTGTGCGGGACCGAAAGGAAAAACGGGTTTGTCAAAGTATACGTGTTTGGAGACCTTGATCTTCATGTCAACTAGTCCAAGAACTTTGTAAGCCAAATAATCGTTTAAGTAGCCGATTAGAATACCATCCCATGAGATGGCGTCAAATTTATTATCTCTGTTGACGTTCGGTTTCAAGACCCACGCTTTACAGCCGAAAGGCCGGAAAAAATCATAATTTGGCCTCTTTTTAAATAGAAGTCCTACCGCTGAAGTTTTATTTGCCATTATCGAAGGAAGAAAGTTGGTTGTTAAAGCTGCAAATTTAGCTGCATCACCCCACCATTCTGGAGCAAGATTTGATTGAAGCATCAGACAACGTGTCATATTAATGATTGTCCTGTTCACACGCTGTGGTGTTCCATTTACGTTCCAAATGCCAAGAAGCTTTACCTAAATATTCTATTTACGTTTACATAGTCTAGTTACATGTACATAAGTCTAGTTACATATATATATTTTAGTTGCATACAGATATTACAGTTACATATAGATATTACAGTTACAAATAAATCTACATAGGCTACATACATAGTATAGTTACATCTACATAGCTACATATATATACACATACACACACTTCATCTTCACCCCCAGCAAACGCAGCTCAATTTATGCACAACCTGCATAAATGCTGTGCAATTCAGATCTTCACCACCAGCAAAAGCATCTCAATTTACGCATGACCCGCATAAATGCTGTGCAACCCAGATCTTCACCAACAGCAAAATCAGCTCAATTAACACACAACCCGCAAAAATGCTGTGCAACCCAGATCTTCACCACCAGCAAAAACAGGTCAATTTACGCACCACCCGCATAAATGCTGTGCAACCCAGATCTTCACCACCAGCAAAAATAGCTCAATTTATGCACAACCCGCATGAGGCTGTGCAGTTCTCAAGTTCACACCAGCAAAAATGCCTCAAAGCAAATCACCACCAGCAAAAATGCCTCATATTTTTCTATAAAAGGAGGGCCTCTCTCACCAGGACTTTCCTTTCCCCCCCGTCATGGGAACATCACCCCATCACCAACCAATCAGTCAGTTAGTTAGTCAGTAAATTAAGTCAGTCATCATAAGTCAAAGTGTTAGAGCTATTCAGTTAGTAAGTCAACCAACCACCCAACCCTTATAATAAGTTACAGTTTTCCCCATTCTCTTATTATTAGTGGCCAAGATTAGTAGTAGTATTAGTGACCAAACATCATCCTCAATAAGCTTGCCATCTTCAGCTTATTTAGTCAGTCAACAACAGTCATAAGTCACAATAAGTTAGCCATCATCATCTTGTTAAAGATTAGTCAACAACATAAACCAACCATAGATAATCAACAACGACAACCAACCGTAATAAGTTAGCCCTTATCAGCGTATTAGTATTAGTCAACAACAAACCATAGTAGTAGATCATTACACATCATCAGCATACCATTCAACCATCCACATCATCTCATCACTCCATCATCATCACTCCACATAGATTAACCCCACTGGGTTGTTTATCCATCTGACTAGTTGAACCATCCACTTGTTTCATTGATTCATTGATCTGGGTCTGATTGAGACTACTATACTTAAGTAGTTCAATCTTGAAATCAGCCATATTGTCAGCCTCTGTGATGCCAAGGGCTAGTACCTTTTAGCTACACAAGGTGATAAGAGTTCAAAATAAGGGTAAAGTGGGATATTTTCACGTAGAAAAGTAGTAAAAAGAAGGTATAAAAGAATATAATTCTTTTATAGAGGGGCCTGCTGGCGCAGGGGTGTTTTTAGGTGCCCTCTAAATCAGAGATCTGCTAAGCAGGGTGGTATCTGATTAAGCAAACAATGGGTTTCTGCGTAACAGAAGGTGGTACCAAAGTGCTTTTCCAATTAAGGAACCAGAATGGGGACAGAAGGATAAAAGAAGTACTCACTATTGCTTCTTTTAAGCCAAAAAGCCACGTAGGGAGGTGAAGTAGAGCTGCTGGGTAGATTGGATGGTTTCTGCTCAGGAGCTGGACACGTAGGATGGTTGGTTTAATGAAAACACCACGGATAAAACAGGCAAAACAGGGCAGAGTAACTGAAATAGGGACAGGACACGGCGTAACTGATTGACTGTAATACTAAATGATGATGATTAACAACATTTGGCGTGGAAAGAGGGCTCTATATATACTATTTTCACTCATAGCAGAGGACATTTCTTGCCTGTGTGCGTGTAGTTGCTATATTTCAGCGCAATGTGGCCAATTTGGGAGATTGGCACTAACAAGGCTCATCCCAATGGCATTGCTGATCATTATTTCAGCGTCACAAGTGTTTTTAATGACCTTCATAACCTATTTGGTTATTGTAACTAAGGTACATAGCAACACTGACATGTATTTGTATCTGAAATGGGCCACAAATGACGCAAATGGGCCACAAATGGCTATGGCCAATCATCAAAGGCCACGCTGGCTATGTTACTCTTATGTATTCAAGGTTTTTATTAATGAAACCTTGTAAATAAACCACGTAGAATCTACCAGTACCCTAGTTACACCTGTACACGTGTGGTAACTAGGGGATTAGCTATTTCCACGCATTTGGCCAATTTCCAATTGGATTATATAATCCACGCGCGGGGTTGGAGGTTCAAACCCCAATTGGGCCTACCTCTTAAACTCACCTGTGTACACCTACTTTACCTATAATAAATAGACACACATAATTGAATGTCAGTACCTGCATACCCACCCAAACAGGCGGGAAAATAAAATGTTTGAAATGTTTGGCTGGGCTGAAAAATCAACCATTCCTGACTGCAAATTTCCCTAAGTCCCCCCTCCCCCGGTGCTCCATACTCCTGCCCGACTTGGTCAAATCACACATTCCCGGTGCCGCTCAGCCGGACATAACTCAACATCACTGCTGCATCACACCACACCTGTGTCATACTAACACCAACCCGCACCACACACTCCACCAACACACTTGTGAACTCACCACCGGTGGAACTCACATCCCCCCAGGATAACACCCCACCAGTGGCACCAACACCCACCTACTGATAAAGCACCACCCAACTCTCCTCAATGTAGAACTTCAAAATAATCCCTTCATTGACACCTCATCAATCTGTCCCATCTGGGCATCCCATACTCTCCGTCTCTCTCAGGTCAATCACATTTCTGCTCTTTTGGAGTCACCAAAACTTGTATTATTCACGTGTGTTGTCTTTGTGACCATTGTTCTCTGAAAAAGTAAATTAAAGTCATATATTCAACTCCTGTACTGAAAGATAACTATTTATAAATCAGACCGCACAATGAACATTAACATAAATGTAAAATTGTGATGAGTATTTTACAACTTTGCAGACAAGTTCAGACGCGGAATGTGATGAGAAAGGAAATGTTGACTTGATAGGATTCAGAAACAGATAAACAGAAACAAAATAATTTGTTATTTGGAGTAGGCAGGTGAACAGTAGGCTTATCAGTTCATTCACCCTTCCCGTTACCTTTCCCCTCCTTGCCATCCTTGCTTGCTCATTCGCTAGAAGATCCGCTCCAGTCACTGTCAGATAGGCCGGAGACACTGATATGGTCATTGCTGACAACAGAAAACTTGCCTTCTTCACTTGACTCATCTGACGTATTGTTGACGGCATCTGATCCATCCGAGGAGACTCCCTTTGACTTAGAAGCCTTTTTTTTGTTGCAGACTTTGTTCTCTTTGACTTCATGGTCTCCTTTTTCCTTGTGGAGGTTGTTGCTGCTTCAGACTTGGTAGATGTGCAGGGACGCTTTCAACTTGACCGTGCAGTTTGATTTGGTTTATTTTTTGGATTATTTGGTCGCGGCCTGATCTTGCTATGCTCGTTCTTTCCCTTGGTCCGCTTATCCACTGGCTTATCGGCAGTCTGGGAAACTCCACTGGCACGAGGAACCTGTGGCAATGTGTTGGCTCCTTCCAAATCCACTTTGACATGCTCTTCATACTTGACATCCACTGACTCCGACTCAATTGGATCCAATTTGAACCATCCTTTGCCTACTGCCACCAGAAGCCTGTGCAGCTCACCATTGCACAACCGGTCAAGTTGGTGGCAAAAGTCCTTTGGGACAATCTTGAGTTCGTTATCCTTGACTTTTATCTTCACCCCCACTTTTGCAAGGGCCAAGATGGTGTGAGTACCGGGCCAACCACTCAATACTTTCCACCGCCCATTTGAGACCTTATCTGTAAATAAAATAATCTCTGTCAGCGGTTTGCTGCTCACAAATGTGATTGCTATAGACTTACTGAGTTCTCCAACGATCAGTGGCCTGAGCTCTGCAAGGTTTTCGGTTTCCTTGCCTGATTTGTAATGCGAAACATCAGCAAAATAGTGATGGGTGTGATAATGCCAATGGAGCAACAACATACCTTTGTTGTGTTTAGCATACTTTTCATCAAGCAAATCGTTTTTACCAGTGCGCTGCTTCCTTGGTTTTTTGGGGGGAGGGGGTAAACTGCCCGTAACTTTCACAATTGCCTTTTGGCCTTTCACATAATTGACAAAATCGGTTCGCAAGTCCATCTCTTCTGGGAACATGTCCAGAAATTGAACACCCATGATACTCCCGCCGGAAGTTATTGTGGTTTGGTTTTTGTCACGCAAAGCAAGCAAAAGTAGTCCTTAAACACCATAGGCAGAGCTTAACTTCTTGAGCTAAATTAATGATTTTGGCTAGTCAGAACTCAGTAAGATGAAACACACATTTCATGAGACACAAAAGGAACATAAATCATTGATAACCTTGTTTGCCCATTGGTCAGGTTTCATATTGACATAAGATTTCTTTTTCTTGTGAGTTGAAGCTTCAGCTTCTTCTTGTGCTTGTTTGGCACTTGCCTCGTATGGGTTGGGAAGAGAATCCAAGAAATCTAAATCATACCACCGGTCTTTGTCGGATTGCTTCTGCCAGAGTATTCCCATCTCATGCGCGCGCAGCTGACTTGACTTTGATTCTGGGATAGAAGAAGAACCAATTGGTTAGGGGTACTGCATCAATGGGAAAGTTGTAAAAGGGGAAATTACTCACTGTCAACGTTAATTTGACTGGCCTCAGGATCGTACTGGCAGAAATTATTGTAGCAGGTGCTCCCCTTAATACGAGTTGCTAGGCCGAGATGGTCTAAGACAGGATCAATAAATAACTTGTTCTTGATGGCCATAATATAGATCTCCCTTTGATAGTTATCATACAGGGCATTGAGTTCAATACAATCTTCTGCACAGAGACAACTGTTCTCAGCATGCTCAGCTGCCAAGCGGCGAAGTTTGTCCAAGGGGAGCAAGCAATATTGAGCAACAATGTCTTCCTCCAGCCTGACCCGAGAGGCTGGAGTGTGTTTGAGGCCTCAAGGGAGCGGTTCAGCAGGCGGAGGTTCATTAAAAGCAAGAGGAGGGGGTAAGTTGTTTCCTTCAGGAGCGCCGGTAGTGGTAGTGACTCTGTTTGGGGGTTGTTGAGATTGGGTAGCTGTAGGAGCTGGTGAACTCGGCAAGGCACGCTTGTGCTTCTTCCTTGGGGCTTTCTTGCGCCCTCCCTTGCCCGATTGCTCCTCTTGTGCTTTTGCAAGAGCAGACTTGGCATCCTGAGTGAGTTGTTGAAACGACGGAAGTGGTTGGATCAATTGCTTGGTGGGCTGCGTGGTGGGAAGGCATAGTTGCTGATGTGGGAGGGGAGCTGGCTCTGGTGGGGCGGGTAGACACTGATGACAAGCAGCAGCAAGGGCATCTGACGCTAGTGGGGTGGGTACATTCTGATGTTGAGGTACACGCTGATGTCAATGGGCAGCAAGTGGAGGTTGTACTGTTGGGATAGGTACATGGAACTGGGGGCTGATTATCTGAGGTGGTTGAATTGACTGGTGATGGTGATGATTATGGGTGATCATACAATTGTACAGATGCTGATTTTCAGGCACAGGAACATTGCTAAACTGGGGTTGTTGGCGTGTTTGGTTGTAAGTTTGGTGATGCGGAGGGGAACTGTGGTGGGTAGCTGGAAGTTGGGAAGGGAAAATAGCACCCGGCGAATCACTGTATCCGGGGGGAACAGCATGGGATGGAGGAAGAATAGCATGTTGCGACCCATTTTGAGTTCCTGCGTTCAAGAACTCCAAATCAAGGTGGCGACATTCTGAGGGATGGCCAGGATGGCTCCCAAAAGGCAATTCCATTGTTGGTTGTTGCATCGTAACTTGACCGGGGATATTATGTTCAGATAGCTCCTTGTCACAGACGGCTGGTTGAGGTGGAGACTTAGATATTGCTGATTTGAACGTACCACTTGGTTTAGCAGAGGTATGACGTGGAGGGCTTGGTTTACAAGACAAGGAGACGTTGGAGGTAGGTAGTGCAATGCGTAAGGAGCCACTTGGTGAGGGACTGGAAAGAAGCAAACCACACAAAGCAGATGGATGAGACGAATTGGAGCGTGCTAAGGACGGTGTGGTAAGTCAAAACTTCCACAGGTGGCAAGAGGAGGTGTGAAAAGTGGTGATATGTTCAAGAGGAATCACAGGAAAGAAAGTAAAATAATGGGGGAGTCACTAGATATGTTGCAGGCAGGCAGGTTCCCAGCTCTGGTTACCAATCACGGCACTTTCACTCAACAGTCACACACAATTGCTCAACCACAAGTCCACCACTAAGAATTTTAACCACTTTTCATAATTTTCCATCTAACTCAGCACCCTTTTTCTCTTAGAATGTTCCATTGGCTTTCTTCCCACAAGTCAGCCTTCATGTCTCTTCTGTCTCTGTTCCACATGCTTCTAAAATATTCCGCCAACCACAACTCAGCCAGAGTTGTTACCCTAGTTGTTCCATGACCTTCCATTTCCATTGTTCCAACCACATTTTGGCCACTCCCTCATTTCCTCTGATTTGTCTATATAAAGGCCTGTCTTCCTCCTCCTCTTTCCCTTCCTCATCAGCTGAATACAACTGGTCATCTAGTAAATCTCATTTTTCCCCAGGTTGAATACATTAAGCATCAGTCTGAATACATTCTGAAGCCCCCTCATAAACACCAAACCCTTACAAATAAGTACTAAGCATCATCAGCCACACAATTCTTAAGAGCACATACTCTTATTCTTGTCAACATAACTCTCCCAGCTATTAAGAGAGGCAGCCCTTCAAGCAACATTCCCTCTCAAGCTCTATTCTCCCAAGAGTAGTTCCACAACGGTTGAAGCTGATTGCCAAGAAGGGAAAGCCTGGCGGCAGTAATACGAGAGCTATTCTGTTGGGGCAAAGGCATGGTTAAGAGATACGAGGTCAATAGGGGCAATGATACGTAAGGCAAGGGTAATGGGATGGGCAGGTTCAAATTGTTAGTAAATGGGGACAAAAAGAAGGGTGTTAGCTACTCCATTTATATAGACCAAAAATTGCAGCCACTGCACCTAGTAAACGTGGACACCTATCGTCTTCCTTTGCAATTGTGAGCCTGGGTCTCTTACGTGACAGCAGGACACAAAGATGGGAGGCAATAAAGTTTATTTCTAGAGAAATAAAGGAACAAGGAAGAGGAGGAGGAATAGAAAGAAAACTAGTATGTGTATCCTTTTAGGATAAGTATGAAGGCTCAACCTTTAGTAGGGAGAAATGCAGAACCGGGCAGAGCCACAGTCTCTTCAACCTGAGAAGCAGGAGAAGGTACAGTCAGAGACTGCCTTATTTTTTAGGCTTAAGGCCAAGGTTACTTATAAGGAAACCTGAGTGGATGAGTAGCTCCACTGGACTAGGATAATGAGAAGAAAAGTTCTTTGGGAGTGAAGAAGGTGAGGTGCCTCTAGAAGAAAGAGAAAGAAAGAGGAAAAGGGAAGATCAAGCTCAAAGTGAACTTGAAGAAAAGAGAAGTTGGCAAAGCTGCTTACTAGTCAGACAGATGACACCAAATGACCACAACAATACGACGAGGGGAAATGATGGGACCTTGGATGCTGAGTAGTGAGGAGTGGTTGTCCAGTGATTCTGATTTTCTTCTAAGTTGGTTGGTGAGTGATGATGAAAATTTTCATCTGCCCAACTTTGAAAGTGATGAACCATGTTTATCAAAGTGAATATGCAATATGAGGTAGAACTTAGAAAATGATTAGATGTTATGTGAACTTCCAGGTTGATTACCTCACTCTTATATTATTTCACACTTATACACAACAAAGTATGGATATTATGATATGAAAATACTTGTATTAAAGAGAGGGATAAGCAGAGAACATTGTTGAAGCCTTTTGGGCAACATTGTTGTCTCTAAGGCTGACATTCCCTACCACTAAAAGAGGTTATGTTCTGAATAGAATATCAGCTATACTAGTCCATTCAGGAGGATCTTTTCTCACTTCTGAATCTCCTAAGGAGTGTGGGAGCTTCAGGTATTTCTTGCTCCAGTAGCCACTCATCCTGATCAGCTCCTAGACCTTTGTATCTGGCAAGGTACATCTTTACATCTCTGTTATCAACTCTAAGTCTTTTTTCTCTGAGGATCTTCAGGATGACCTTATGCTTTGGGGGCTGTTCAACAGGAGGAATTATTACTCTCAAATTCTGTCTAAGTGGGAACTTGCCGGGGTCAGGTGAGTTGTAAGGCTTAATCAAGCTAACAGCAAAGGTGGGGTGTTTCCTGCTGAATTCTCCAGTAAGGATGACCTCTACTGCATTCTTGCCGTGCAGGGCCTTGATCACAAATGGTCCTGCAAAGGAGTCTCTCATCTTCTTTGGACCAGCCAGGTTGGTGAAATTAGTAGTGGAAATAAGGACTTGGTCACCAACTTTGAATTCAGGTTCTTTGTGGCTTTTGTCCCATCTTTCTTTATTGTAGTTGGTTGACTCCACTATGCATTGTTCAGCGTGCTTCCTTGCATTGTCAAACATCTTGGCATAAGTTCCAGCAGTAGGATGAATGTCTATTTGGCCTTGTTTTATAAAATCTCTGGGCAAATTGGGTATCCATCCTTTTTCTAACAACGCAGGTTGTTTTCCAGTTGTGGAGTGGATGCTGGTGCTGTATGCTAATTCTAGGATTGGGAGTAGTGAGACCCAATCGTGGGTATAGCCATCATTATCTTTGAATTCTAGTCCATATGAGCAGAACCTCCTGATCATGTCTTCTAGGGTTTGAATCATCCTTTCAGCTAATCCATCAGTTTGTGGGTGATAAGCTGTTGAAAAGGCTAGTTTAGTTCCTAGCATACTATGAAGGCCAGTCCAAAACTCAGATGTGAACTTGGGATCTCTGTCAGAGATAATTATCCTGGGGATGCCAGTCCTGGGCATTACTCTATTCCAGAAGAGGATTGCAGTGTCCATGGCAGAATCTTCCTTGAAGCAAGGGACAAAGATTGGTGTCTTGGAATATCTATCAACTATAACAAGACAAGCTTTGTAGCTTGTGGCTCCTCCAGGTGATAGAGAGGTTACCCAGTCCATGTTAATTATGTCCCATGGCTTAGAGGGCTCCTGAATCTTTTGAAGCAGTCCAAACCTTTTCCCAGTAGCTTTATTTGCTTTCTGGCATCTTTCACATGAGCTGCAGTATTCAGAAGAGTCTTTCTTCCAACTGGGCCACCACGCCGTGTCAGCTACTCTTTCCAAGGTTCTGTCTTCAGAAAGATGTCCTGCATAGACACTATCATGGCATTCGTGCAGAATGATGTTGATGGTCAGTTTGTCAACTATAACCAAGATTGAGTTATGTTTCTCCCTGTGATATATGAGGTCATCAAACAAGGAGAATCTGCCTGCCATATAAGAGGTCTTCCAGGATTCATCTAAACCATTAACTAGTGCTTGGTCCTTGCAATCTTTCCTGAGTATTTGGGTCAAGATGATGGCATTGTTGTCCTTTTGATAGCCTTCTCTGACAGATTCAAAGAATTCAGACTTGAAGGTGGTCACATGGATGCCCATAATTCCCATTATGGGGATTCTTTCATCATCTCTCTTCTTCAGGGTCATAAGCAGGGTTGCTAGGGTCATTAGGTAATGACCACCTACTGAGTCCATCAGCATTCTTATGGATATTGCCATCTCTGTGTTGAATTGTCATGTTACCTCTGTACTCTTGAATGGCTATTTGCCATCTTAACATGTGCCTGTTGGGGGTTTTCATGTTGAGGAGGGATCTCAAAGCTGTGCAGTCTGTGATGACTTCAAAGACACTACCGTCTAGGTAATAGTGTAACTTGTCTAGGGCCCAAACCAGGCATAGGCATTCAAGTTGGCTAGCTCCATATCTGCCTTCAGAATCTTTCAGCTGTCTTGATATGAAGACTATTTGTCCTTCTTTCTTGATACCATCTATGACTTGTACTTGGTGTAGGGCAGCTCCAAGGCCAGTCATACTAGCATCAACATATAATTTGAATGGGAGCTGCCAGTCTGGGAACAAGAGAAGAGGGGCTGTAGTCAATTTTTTAACCAGGAGATTGTAAGCTTGAAGCCTTTTATTTGTCATTTCAAAAACAACTTCTAGTTTGCACAGCTCAGTTAAAGGTCTAGCTACCTCTGCAAATCTATCAATGTGTTGTCTGTAATAACCAGCAAAACCAAGGAAAGATTGGATCTCTTTCTTATTGGTAGGAGTATTCTTCTGCAGCACAGCAGCAACCTTATTCTGGTCTATACCTATGGCTATTCCAGAGACAACGTGGCCAAGGGCTTTGATCTGGTGAAAGCCAAAGTTACATTTCTTCAGGGAGATCTTCATGTTCATGTTGATGACAATCTTCAAGATTCTGTTGATCCTCTGGAGGTGTTCTTCCCAAGTGTTGGACATGATTATGATGTCATCAATATAGATAATAACCCATTTTTCATCCAGCTCTCTTCTAAATTCGATGTCCATCATCCTTTGGAAATGAGAGGGTGCATTTTTGATACCAAATGGCATTCTCAAGTACTCATAGATCCCTTTGTGGCATATAATTCTCAAGTACTGCCTAGAATCAGGGGCTATAACGTTTTGATGAAAACCTTTTAGCACGTCCATGCTCGTGAGGAACTTGGCTTTGGCCAGATTAGTCAAAGTCTCACTGATCTTAGGAATGGGGTATCTGTCTGCTGCAGTGTAAGTGTTGAGGGCTCTAAAGTCACCTACCATCCTGGATTTCCCATTGTGCCAGGCTATGATAACTGGGGTGGTAATTTCAACAACTTCATTGTGTCCCACTTTCCTCAGAACATTTAATCTGACCAATTCATCTATGTGCTCTTCTAGGGCTTCTCTGCTCTTGGGACTAGCTGGGTAAGGAGGTCTTCTCAGCAGAGGAGGGTATGGTCTTTCTGTGGTCAGCTTGATGTGGACTTCATGGCCTTTGACTGCTCCCAGGGGGTGGGTAGTATCAGCAAAAGCTTTCTTGTTTCCATGGAGTGTTTCAAAGAGAGACTCTTTCTGTTCTGTGGTCAACTTCTCATATATCTTTGCTTCACAGAGTTCTTCTTTGACAAATTTGTTCAATAGGGGATCTGATTTCTTAAGAGCAGATATATCAGAAGACAAGGGAGTTCTATCGTGAGGATCAGGTTTGAAACTGAACTTCTTTTTCTTGTTCTCGTTCCCAATGGTGAAGTATCTTTCTTTACTATTGGTAATGTCAAAACCATACAAGGACTGGTAATCATTACCCAAGATTAAGTAGTTCATCTTAGCATTTTCCATGACAACAAATTCAGCTACTATTCTCACAGAACCTCTGGTATGAGGGAAGATGAGGGCTAATTCAATAATTCCCAGAGCTTTTAATTGGTCACTACAGCTGTGGAACCTGGCATGGGTAATGGGCAACAGGAATTGTTTCCAATCAGGAAGAATCTTATTCAACACTTTGTTACTGATTATAGAGCAAGAGGCCCCACTGTCTAGTAAACAGGAGTATTCAGAGTGGTTGATCAACACAGGAGTAATAGTTTGAAAACCAATCAAATGAGCTTTTCCTTTTTCTGGCTTACATCTCATGAGCCTGGCATCTTCAATGTGAGAAGTCTGGCAGGTGTTGCTCCAAGCTTGGGGATGATTGGATTCAGCTTGTATCTCAGCTATTGAGTATTCTAGTAAGGGTTCACATTCAATGGCATACTCAAGGAAATCCCTGTCAATTGGACCAGTGGGATCATACGCTCTGTCTTGATCTAAAGCCAAAACAAAGTGGTTATCATCTGGCTGATTTGAGTTTTCTTCAGATGCATCTGCTGGTGAATTGTTATCATTATCACCATCAATATCACTAAGGCAAGATTCATCGAGGTTCTCCATGCCTACTTCATTTATCCTTTGCCTTCTCTTGGGACATTCTCTAGCAAAGTGGCCAGGCTGCTTACAGAAATTACAAGTATCTTTAGACCTAGAGGCTTGGGCCTGGGCAGCTGGGGGTCTCTTAGCATCAGCTTCTGTTTTACTGGGTTCTACCTTGGTACTAGAAGGGTTACTTCTCCAGTTATTTCTTGAGTACTGTTGGGAGGAATTAGAAGGAAGGGACCTGGGTTGTCTCATTGCTCTGTCAAGCACTTCTTCAATGATGATAACCATTTCCTCAAAACTCATTGCTTCAGCTTCTTTCTTGTACCTGTTTTTGACAGCGTGCTCTAAACTTCCTGGACATTGTTTCAACACTTTCTCACAAATCAAGTACTCACTGATTTCAGGTTGAAAAGCTCTAAGTCTCTCTCTTTGATTATTAAACCACTTGTGCACTTTCTTATTCTCCATGGTGAAGTAGTCTTTTTCGAATTCTTGTTGCATTTTCCACCTCCAGTTGTGAGTTCCAAACTTGTTTCTGATGGTATGTTTCCACCATGCCCATGATTTCTTACTTTGGTTATCTCTAATGCCAATGTACCAATTCTTTGCAGTGTCAGTGAATAAAGCAGTCAACCTGCTGATTACCATGTGATCAAGCATGCAGTAATCTTCCACAAACACATCAATATTCTTTAGCCAAAGTTCATGGTTATAAGGTAATTCTCCTGAGAATTTTTCCCAATCGCTGGTCTTTGGTATGGATTTCCACAATTCTTTCCTCATTTCTGGGTCAACATCTTCATGTTTAATGAAGGGGAAATCCTTTTCCAACTGGGGCACATTTCCTCTCACAGTTTCAGGTACCCTATGCAGCTCTTCGGAGGCAACGTGATTAGGTACATCAGTCTTAGGCTCAGGGGCAGGATTCTGACCAGTTGGAGTATGATGTTGTGGTCTATCATGCATCAAGGGATTATTAAACACTGCTTCAGAGTGGTCTTGTGGTTGGAGTGAGTTTACCAAGAAATCAAGCTTATGGTTAATGGCATTGAGGGAAGTATGAAAGTCACTCATTCTTCTCTTGTTTTGCTCAAATCTCAAATCTTCCTTATTAGCTGTTTCCGCTAATTGGGACTTCACGGCAGACAAGTTCAGAGACATATCCTGTTCCAAAGACTTCACAGAGTTTTTCACGCAACTCAAGTCAGAAGTGTAATCAGCATTCAAGCCAATGATGATATCTTGGAGGCTGTCCAGTTTATCATTGAAGAACTCTTCAAATTTCTCATTCTTGTTATGGGGCACGGGGAACTCACTCAAGTGTTTGAACACTTGATCATATAAGGCTGGGATCACTTGAGAATTTATAATCTCTTGAATTGTTGCATTGACAGTTAAACTCAAGTTGGAGACACAAGATTCAAGCAAAGTACCTGGAAAGGAGTCCATTGTACCTGATAACTCTGATATAAAATTGGAAAACAAGACTTTCAATCTTTCCTCAATGACCTGGGGAGCATCATGATACATATCAGCATTAAGATTTTTAACAAAATATTCTTTTAAAGAGTTATCAGCAAAGTTAATCAGTGAGGCTTCACCTGATTTTACTGAGGGTTGTTTGGGGGGAGATAGGCTGGTGGAGCCATCCTGCCCCTGTCTTGGCGACGTTGGGCGCGGTTGATCATTCTCTCCGCTCTCATGAAAAAACTGCCCACCTGGAGCATTCGCGTCATGGGGTCGGCACGGCGATTGTTCCTCTGGTACGGGTGGTGGAACTGGTCGCCATTTGGGTACTGCGGCGCGTACGGGTGGGGCACATGGGGTGGATGTTGCGGCGGGTAGTAGTACTCGTCCTGGCCGTAGTAGGCTTCTTGCCCCTGGTACTGAAGAGGGGGGTAGGCTCGTTGCGCCTCCATTTGGTGGGTACCGGGCTGGAGTCCAGTATTCTGAGGCATCTGCCCGGGGACTGGTGGTGGCGCCATCAGTTGGTTGGCTGCTTGAGCTTGGGCCTCGTGGGTGTGCGGAGGAAGAGGCGGAGGCGGCGGCGGCGGCGGTCGCTGGTGTAGCGGTTGCCGCGCTGAGCTCTGATGCGCCAGAGGATTTGTGTGAGACGGCCGCGGCAGATGCGTGGAGGGTGGTCGCTCTATGACTGCTGCGGCTTGTTGGGACGTTGCTCGCGTGGCTGGTTGTTCCATGATCGTCTGAGGCAACGGTTGCGGAGGGATGTGGAACATCCTTTCCATTCTGGCTAGCTCGTCGCGAGCCAGCCAACCGTCTGACACTTCCAACATGCGTTGAGTACCGAAGAGGGTCGTCAACGTATCTTGGGTCGATATTGCTTGATTCAAGGCGATCCTCATCAAGTGGTAGTTGTTGTTCTCCTTTGCGTTGACAAAGAGGAGCCACTGCCCTTGAAAGATGTTCAATATGGTAGTCAGCTCGTCCTGAGCTGGTATATCCGTGTCCACTGACATCTCCCGGCCCCTGAGAGCGATCTGATTGTGGGGCGAGGGATCTGTGGACATTTCTCTGCCCCTGAGCTGAGCGTTCGTATATAGGGGCTGAGAGGCGAGTCGCGGTCGGCGTCATAGACCCGGCCATCGATGGGGGTGGGGCTTCCCGGCTCGTGACCGCAAACATCTGTCTCTCCACCGGGTGGGGGACAGGCGTCAATCTGCTGGACTCGAGGGCCGTGGAAGTCGCTCGGGAGAAGATTTCCGAAGGCGCTATTCCCTGGTTGGGGGGGTACGCTGGCTCCATTTCGAGCTGGTCGATCTCCTCCAGCCCCATGAGCATGTTGCTCCCTAGATCTTCGTAGCCTCTCAAGGGCTGCGGGGCTAAAGGTTTAGCCAGCAGGCTGTTGGTCGCCTGAGGAGCTGAGGTAGTCAACGGCGGGGCTCTGTCCGAAGGAGCTAGTGGTGTAGACATTGCTTGTTGGGTCGCTGACGCCAACAGGGTGGTCGTAGGTACCGAGGTCGTTGCTGGGGCTGAGAGGCTCGATATAGCTATCTCTGGCGGCGATCCCTGCGGCGCGCTGTTGCTTTCCGCGTCTTTCGGCTTCTCTCTCGGCGGCGCGGAGTTGTTCGAATGATAAGTCCTTGCCATTTCTTAAATGGGAAGGCATAGCAAAGATAAGTAACGGAGGTCTAGATTTTTAGGAATCACAAGCGCGGCGGAAAGCGCAAGAAGCAAGTAAAAAAATTAAAATTAAAAAAAAGGGAAAGGAGAAAGAACCTTTTTTTTGTTTTTCTTTGGTTTTTTGAAGGGTGACACGAATCCTGGCAGATCGGCGAGCAGGAGGCTTCCTCTTGGGAGGCGGTTTCAGGTTGCGGAGCTCCGGCGGAACGCGGAACTCTGGAGGGATAGGTTGCGGCGGCCCTGTAGCTATGGGAGTCCACGCGTCTGAGGTGATAAGGTTGTGCGCGGCGGCGGCTACAATAGGCTGGTCGGCAACGTGCTCTGGTTCTCCGGACGATGACTCTGTGTCTGAGGACTCAGATAGATCAGAGGACACTAGAAGGTCACTAGCTTCTAAATCCTTCACTTCTTGGCAAAGGAAGGATGGCAAAGGGGCAGATAATAAGGGAAGAATTTGATAAGATTAGTTCTGATTAACAGCAAAAATTTTTTGCAGCACTTCTAGAGGGAATTCTTCAAAGTAGAGGAAGAAAGAGAAATTTTGGCAGCACTTCTAGCTGTTTTTTTTTTTTTTTAAAAAAAAAAGGAGTAGGGAGGCCTTATAAAAAAATTTTGTTAGTTTATATTTTAAAGTTATGATTCTTTTGGAGTGAATATGATGAAGAGAGAGAGGTCTTTTTAATGAGATATTTCCCGATGAGGCCCCCAATTGTGAGCCTGGGTCTCTTACGTGACAGCAGGACACAAAGATGGGAGGCAATAAAGTTTATTTCTAGAGAAATAAAGGAACAAGGAAGAGGAGGAGGAATAGAAAGAAAACTAGTATGTGTATCCTTTTAGGATAAGTATGAAGGCTCAACCTTTAGTAGGGAGAAATGCAGAACCGGGCAGAGCCACAGTCTCTTCAACCTGAGAAGCAGGAGAAGGTACAGTCAGAGACTGCCTTATTTTTTAGGCTTAAGGCCAAGGTTACTTATAAGGAAACCTGAGTGGATGAGTAGCTCCACTGGACTAGGATAATGAGAAGAAAAGTTCTTTGGGAGTGAAGAAGGTGAGGTGCCTCTAGAAGAAAGAGAAAGAAAGAGGAAAAGGGAAGATCAAGCTCAAAGTGAACTTGAAGAAAAGAGAAGTTGGCAAAGCTGCTTACTAGTCAGACAGATGACACCAAATGACCACAACGATACGACGAGGGGAAATGATGGGACCTTGGATGCTGAGTAGTGAGGAGTGGTTGTCCAGTGATTCTGATTTTCTTCTAAGTTGGTTGGTGAGTGATGATGAAAATTTTCATCTGCCCAACTTTGAAAGTGATGAACCATGTTTATCAAAGTGAATATGCAATATGAGGTAGAACTTAGAAAATGATTAGATGTTATGTGAACTTCCAGGTTGATTACCTCACTCTTATATTATTTCACACTTATACACAACAAAGTATGGATATTATGATATGAAAATACTTGTATTAAAGAGAGGGATAAGCAGAGAACATTGTTGAAGCCTTTTGGGCAACATTTTTGTCTCTAAGGCTGACAGCAATGTGGAGTGATGCTAGTCGGGGAGACACCCAGCCAGAGCCTGAATATTGGATATCAACTAATCCAATATATTGTTGTGATCATTCAATGGGGTTGGTGACTCACCCAACAGAAAATGTTACTCCAAGATAAGACCCTTGTCAGTGATCTTTGTATTATGCAAACATGTTGCCAGGGTGTTATACGCAGCGCGGAATTGTTGTCACCTTAGTGTAGACATTGTGATATGAGCTGCTGCCACAAAGGATATATAGACATTGTGATATGAGCTGCTGCCACAAAGGATATACACAGTCAGCATTCAGGTTACAATTGACTCACTTCTTGATTTTCTGTCTGTGAATTGGTGCCACGGTCTAGATTCTTTGGATATAAAAATTTTGAAAAAGAAAGATAAAGGAAACAAAGTGGGGGTAGAGCAATAAGAGTTGTGGTGTGTGTGTGAAGGTTGGAAGTCAGACCTGAGGTAGTTGGTTTGTTGATGAAAATTTTTGATGGTTCCAATTGATTCCCCAAGCAGAAAAATCCTAACCTATAAACACGTAAAAGGAAAAAGAGTCAAGTCGGAGATAAATTGATACATCATTTGACAAAGAGATGTATAACATCAAAATACAAAAGGAGGAAAAAGTGAAAAAGCAAAACAAAAAAATTTCAATCAGAAGGATGGAAATTATGAAAGAAAATAAAAAAAAAGAAAGCATAATGAAACAAAATGAGAACAATGGCATAAAATGACTTTGGGTAGGAAACCATGATGTGTGTATAACTTTTGAATGGCTGCAGCTTATAGGTTGAAAATTTCAGGGTAATGAGATATTGGACTCATCTAATTACTGTGCAATTTGTAGCTTTGATGTGTGAGTGGTTTGTGAGTTAGAGAGGTGTGTTGATTTGGGTGGGTTTGGGTAGGAAACCATGATATGTGAATAACTTTTGAATGGCTGCAGCTTATGGGTTGAAAATTTCAGGGTAATGAGATATTGGACTCATCTAATTACTGTGCAATTTATAGCTTTTATGTGTGAGTGATTTGTGAGTTAGAGAGGTGTGTTGATTTGGGTGGGTTTGGGTAGGAAACCATGATGTGTGTATAACCTTTGAATGGCTGGAGCTTATGGGTTGAAAATTTCAGGGTAATGAGATATTGGAGTCAACT
>PGCI01000438.1:0-62454 GCA_002873125.1 Puccinia coronata f. sp. avenae | reverse complement strand
TTGGGATGGGAAAAACATATACCCAATTTTACATAAAATGGTCAGAAGTGAAAAATAAGCTATACTGATAACAGGGCGGGTACAGTCCGGACCAAGGAATATAGAATAGTTGGCTCATTTGTTATGGTTCAAGCCTCAGCCCAGATGATGAATATGTTAGTGCTAATTACCAATGGTTCATTTGAGACTAATACATGATTTCAAACTGTGCTTGATATAAACATTTGCTAATAACTCATTTGGAAGTATGTAAGACATCTATAAAACCATGAAAAGAAACAATGGCATTGTAGCTAGCAATGGAAGCAGCAATTGTAAACCAATAATGGAAAAAGTAATTCATAGAAGATAAGGATTTTTATTTTACTTGAGGCAATGAACGTGAGGCATCTTGAGCAACATGTGCATTGGATCTAATGCTGCCAGAAAGCTTCCCAGAGTCTTGTGACATAGCCTTACAATATCAAAATGCCAAAACCTTGAGCTTGAATCACAATAGGAAGTAAGAGAAAGAAGACATCAGGAGACTATGGGCAAAGTATAAGAAAAAAGGAAACATGGTGGAGGGAGAAGAGGAGGAAAGTTTCTTTGAAGTTGGGTCTGGGGACTGAGATGGATAAAGAAAACCCTGCCTGAACATTATAGATAAACACACATAGGAACAGCAACGAAACGAATTCATGCAGAAACAAAGCACACCCAGCAGAAGATTGGAAAAGGGGAAGGCCATCACAAACGATAAAACGATGATCTGAGTTTCTCATCGACTGCTGTGAGATCTATCAAGTGTTGATTGACGTGCGCGGGAACACGATAAATTAGAGAGAAAGTATTGTTAAGTCGTTTGAAGCGTAGACAATCGGATATATATTTTTCTTTTCTTTGGTGAAATGCTTTCCAAGAGGTCATCACTTAGTTGAGCGTTACCGGTAGAATAATTTAAAATCAATTCCCGCTTTTGAATAACAGCTATATATTTTAAGAAAGGATATCACCGCATGTCAGCCACTCGGCGTATCCTTCCAAGGCTAGAAACAAGAAGCGATTACGAGAAGGAAGATGGATAAAGCAACACTGACAATGGCTATCTGACCCATGTAAAAGTAAATGAAATGCCCGGTTTCTAATGTGCGTTAAAAACAAACAAGCGTTGGTTAATTCAACTATCTCAGATTCCCACAAAGGGGATCGCGTAGAAAGAAGTTGATAACAGGCAGAATCAGCGAGGAAATTGACCATGTGTAACATAACTACCAAAATTCCTCCCTACAACGACTACAGAGAGATCAAACAAAACAAGCGTGTCAGTTCTATGTGATAAACAAATAAAAGCCGAACGAGATGGTAGGCGATTGAATAAGTTTGTGAACAAGCGGGATGTGAATTTTTTGAGGGTATGATAACCTACCATGCCACGTGCCGCCATGTCGCTGATCAAATTCCCGCTTGATGTAAGCTGCAATCTAAACATACAGGGTTCCATGATGCGGCCAATGTTACAGCGGGATGGGAGTGAGATTCAAGTCAGAAGAAAAACTACTCAGGCTAGTTGTTTATTAGCACAGGAAGAAAGGGAGATCCACAAACGTCTTTCTCAATGTTCCATTTCTCCAGAGCGTCTGAGGCTACGTTTACTGCTGACTGCTGAAGCTTCTCTGACATGTCGGCAGCCTTGACAACGGCCTATGCTCTCACAAATGGTGGTCAATATAACGGCCTTCACCTTCGATCATTGTTTATGAGGGGTTCCAGGAGAAAGTATCGCAAGTGTTGCTCACCCTCGGCTGTTCTGTCTTGTTAGGCGTAACCGGTGATTCAGACATGATCTTTCTGTTGTTTGATCGAGTTATTTTCTGTCAATCTGATGGGGATGCCAATTGAGCTTCAGCGTGGATCTGTTTGACGCGAAAAATTCGAGTTAATGCCGTATGTCTGGATATCAATATATATGTGTCTTGAGGAGCCGAGGGAGAAAGTCGAGACCATGTGTTTTTCTGAAACGCCGGCAAACTTCATGTGTGCCGTAGAAAACAACAGATCAAACCCACCGTTGAAAATGACGAGGGGGCGCTATAGCGGAGATCAACAAAACGAAGAATAACCTTTCTGCAGAAGCGAAACAATTTCGAAGAAAGGAAATGTGAGATGGAATATGTCGGCAAGACTCTACATACTAAATAGCAGACAGGAGCCTCACCAAGCTTACCAGGATCGGATTTACGTACGCTGTGTTCTCCTTTGTTCTGCTTCTCTTCTAAGGAACCTTGCACGGGGATTTGGTTGTTCAGTTTTCTCAAGCGTCCCTTTGAGACGAGGTTGATTGTGAGTTCTGTTCTGAGATGAGGCTGATAATGATAATGATGATTTGATGATGATGATGAGATGTCCAGGGATGAACCAAGACCCTGCAGCTGATCCGACCGGATACTTCAACTCCCCGATCCGGCTAGCCTGACATGAATCCGACTGCATGCCAGATGAATATTCAATTTGGCAGAAGGGGGCTTGGCTCGAAACCAAAAAAAAAGGAACCCAAGAAAAAGCAAACAAGACACCAGAGAAGTAGGAGAAACAACATCATGAGCTCACTAGCATCGCTCTTCAAGAAGATCTCGCAGCAGAATCCAGCCGAGATCGACCCAGAAGATGGATACCACTCACTCGATGCCAAAGCCAAGCAGTCAACAGGGTCTGAACATGACGAGGACATCACGAAGATCATGGGAGCTAGCAAGCTGAGACAGCAAAAAGGCGCCGACAATGACTGTATCCAGCACACGAAATATGCCGGTCGATTGGTCAGCGTCAAAGATTGGATGGACCCGGATACTGACGACCTTTCGGGATCAGAACACCCGAAGAATAGAACCCGGAGGGATCTCAAACAGAAGAGGAAAACTGAATATGAAGGGGAAGAGGAGCAAGATAATGAGGAAGAAGTCGAGGGTGAAGAAGGGCTAGACGAATATGGAAATGAAGATGATGATGAGGGCGAGGATGAAGATGATGATGGAGGCGAGGAGGAGGAAGAGGAAGAGGAAGACGACGATGACAATGATGAAAACGAAGACGGAATGGACGACGAAAACTCAAATCATGGTTCGTCAACATCACTAAGTGGAAATCAAGAGTCAGAAAAGCGAACGCGAAAAAAGACACATCCCAAATCATCGACGAGCCACTCCCAAGTAGCACAAGAAGAGCCGTCCGACCTCATACAGCACTTACAATCTTCAGTAAAGGCAGATATCGAAAAAGGAAAAGCCGTCAAGAAACAACTGGTCTGTCAAGAGCCTCATCGTGATTTTTTTCTACGCTTTGTGGGGTCCAAGAAGCGGTTTTCTCTGATGAAAAAAATTATATTATTATTTACTCTATTTGACATGGGGTTTGTTCCACAGACGACGTATGACAGAATTCTTGCAATTAGGATTGCACTTCAAAAGCCTTTAATATCGACCAACCAACTTGTTGAGGTCAGTGCAATTCTTGTGTTAGAATGTATCATCTGTTTTTCAGATGAACTCATGAATGATTTGCCTCAGATGAAACACCAACGGGAAAAAGACGCCGACACGAATGATGATAATGAAAGAGAACAAGCCCGGATTGCCGTCCAAAATCTCCTTGACATTAGCTCCAAGCTTGGGACACTGAGATCTGTACGCCACGAGATACCTCCTTCTTACCAGCTAACACAATTGTTAAAGTATGTGAGACGGGCTATTTTGATAGGAATTGATGCAATCGATCGATGGCGAGCCTCCTCGGAAAAGGAAAAAAGACCACCACGAGACGGATGATGACCTGACAAATGCTTTGGGAGACTGCATTGAACAAGCTGAGCAGCTTGATAAAAGGTCCGTTCATCACTTCTTTTAGTTCCTTCAGTCGCTCCCTGTCTTGCACATTAAAAAAAAGCTTCATAATTTAATGCAATTTCATTTTCTATGAAATTGGGGTAATAATCAACAGATTGGCACCTTATCTGCGAACCACCGTGCGGAAATGGTCAACGAAGATCAACTCGACGACCGCGTTGAACTCGAAGAAGTTCGATGCTGGATCCAAGCAACAGAATGTCATGGATCAACTGGACCAAATCTGGACTTCCAAGGACGAGCGCGATAAATTGATCAGTCGGAGTCGAACCAACAAAAAGAGTGCTAATCGCGCCACACTTGCGCCGAAGAACTCTAGCTCGGATGATCCCGCCGTTGCTCAGATCTTCGAAGATCGGGACTTTTATCTCTCGTTGTTGAAGGAGGTGGTCGAAACAGCCACTCGCAATCAGGGTGAGTAAAATATTTTCTCGTTTTCTCAGATTCTCACGTGAGAAGACCAGGAAAAATCAGAGTGGATAGAGGAAGTTCCGCTCCAACGGAAACATTGAAAACCAGATTTGAAGAACAAGAGAAATACTAACTTTGGAGAAAACTTCCGCGTTGGCACATCAGAGGAGACGATGATGGGGATGAACGACTACAGGTCTCAACGAACGCGGCGAGGAGATGTGGATCCGAAGGCGTCGAAGGGCCGCAAGATCCGGTATGACGTGCACGAGAAACTCGTCTCGCTGATGGTGCCGATCCAGAATGAGCTGTGGACGGAGGAGCAGAAGGACGAGCTCTTTGGCAGCTTGTTCGGCTTCGGCTTCGAGCCTAACGCGCCTTCGACTCACCACGATCAGCCCTTCGCGCTCGCGAAAGCCGATGGGTTTAAATTGTTTTAGTTCTTTGAAACCTCTCCCCCCACTATCGGCATGCTCCGTATCTTTGTTTCCTTTCTTGCTTGTTTTAGCATCTTCACTTCTTACAATCCCTTTCGATCATCCTCACAATTCAACAATCACCAGGAAGGCATCTCCCTCGACTTGGCTTCCTGGCTCAATCCAATTATTTTAAGCATTGTCAATGACGCTGGAGCCCGCATACAGATGATGTCGTTTTTTTGAAGGATATTTAGGATGTGGAAACAGGGGTGTGTTGCACGGTGTGAATCTCACGATGGCCAGCGTTGGTCTATGTTTAAATTGAATATATATTGTGTGGTAGGCACATTTAAACACCCTTCCCCCCTCCTTCACACAAGTAATTCTGTCTGATGAGAGCACCAGTGTTGCAACTGCTTCTGATAAACAACCATATAAAATGAACATGAAATGCATACCCTTCCCAAAGGGCTTACCACTTTGATGTTAGCACTCTAGCTTGAATGAGAGCATCCACAACAAAAACGAGTCAGACAACTGATCCACATGCAAGGCTCCATGCAGTATGTACTCTGAACAGTACTCAAGTTCCTGTCCTAGGCAGTCTTGGTACAGCTCCTTGAGACTGCAGATTGATAGTATCAGGATTCAGAACATGTACAATTTCTAACCCTTGTTTGGGGTAGTTTTTCTTTATGCAAAGTAGTAACACTGGCTTGACTTGGTCTTGCAGTTATTCATAGAGGCACCTCATTCCACGGAGAATACAATATTTGGCCACAAAGTTCAACAAGTTTTTGTTTGTTTTGATATATGATATTAGTTTGCATGGATTGATATGAGGGGCCAAAATTTAGGGATGCTAGATGTATGTACAGTGCGTTTCCAAAAAGATGTGGCGCGGGGCAACCGGGGCACTGACACAGAGTGCCAGATCTCTTTGGAAAGGCACTGTACAATCAGGAAGAGATAAATTTGATCAAGTTGTTAAGAACATTTGTTCCCAGATATCATGAAATGTATTCTTGTATCATCTCAAATCCAAATTTCATGTGTAGGTAATTATTAAGGGTTTGCTCATTTTGTATAATTTTCTACTTTATGTAAAGCAAAATCTACCGTCACTGTGTTATAAAAGCAAGAAAATACCCCAAAGTCCCACATAATTAAGGAAGGACCTTGTTATTAATTATGGAGAAGGATTTAGAGCTTTCTATTTTCAGGGTGCACTCAAATGAGAGCCACCCAAATTGGGTGTATTGCTTTTGTGACAAAACCACAAAACACTCAATATACTTTGAATGAGTACCTCCCAAGCCCCTCAAATTGAAAATCAGCTTCATTGGCTCCAATGTTTTTGGCTTTCAAGGCCATGGCATTAGTGCATGTCATTCACCCAGTTAAAAGCTCTTAACATTTGACACATAAGCAGAAAGTGACAATGAGCGCAAAACATGGAATAAATTGGCATGGAAGCTGAGCACTATATATCCAACACTGAGAATAAACAAATATCAATCATAATGAAAATGAAAAGGAAAAGAAAAAATCAAGAAGAAATAAACAAAAGAAAAAAAAAACAGAAGAACAAATAGGAGGAAAAAACAACTAATAATGTTTATATTTATCTGGGGAGGCTGCATCCTTGAGAGTTTCAGTTAACTCAAAACATTTGGCATATCTTTTCTTCCAACCCAAGGCCACATTCTCAGCTTCAACCTCCCAGTCCATCTGTTAAGTAGGAGCAGGAAAGAGAAGGGGGTTTTTCAGCTGAACAACCACAAAATGTGAACAGGAAAAAGCAATGAAGATGGGGGGATTGTTGTTTGGGGGGCACATGGCAGGAAAAAAGGATTGGGAACAGTTTTTGGAGAAGAAGAAAACTGGACACTCAAAGGCATTGGCCAATGGATCACCCATGCTTGGCATGCACATCCAGTTGGGTATATCACATCTCACCGTAAGATCCGGAAATTTGATTCTTCTTAACATGGCATCAATATTTTGGAAAAAGGAGTTGACTTTGTAGAATCTTCTGTTGTCCACAATGTGTTGATAGAGTTCTTCTCGGATGCTGGGGAATTGATTTTGACCTTGACCAAGGCAATGTGCCGCTACTTGAAATCCACAATGGCCATCTGAGTCGACGTTGAGAGTCGTGACAACGTAATCTAGAAGGATTTCTGGGAGTGATTGCACGTAGGATGAGTCCTCACATGCTTCGCGGAGTGGTTGTTTGGGTGCTGGTGCTTCTTCAGGAGTTTGGGGATCTGGAAATTTGTCTTTGTCGCAGGAAGTTCTATAGGGAGCCGGCTAGCAATTTGGACGGCACGGATCTTCTTTTTGGGAGGTTCTGGAAGTGGATTCAACCTGGCGGCGGCTTTTCTGACTGGTCTAGTCCGGGTTGGGGCGGCTGCTTCCTTTTCTTTCTTCTTCTTTTCTGCCTCGTCTTTTTTCTTGAATAGTTCCTCTCTTTGTAGTTTTCTTTTGATCTTGGCAGCTAGAATGGTGTCTCTCTTATTTTTCTTCTCCACGTATTTGAATGCTGACGGGTCTCTAGTTGTTGTTTTTGGTTTGTTTGCTGTGCTGGCCGTGGATTTTGCTTTGGTGGTTGTGATTTTGGGTGTGCTGGCTGTAGTTTTGGGCTTGTTGGTTGCGCCTTTGGGTCTTCCACGTCCTTGAGGTGCCTTTTTGGGTAGTTGGATGCTGACAAGGTGTACAGATCCTTCAAGTAATTGTTCAATGGCATTGAGTTGTTGGTTTCTCTGCGCGGGGTTCATCTGAGTCAGTTGGGTTCTAATATTCTCAATCTTTTCTTTGGTGTCGGCGTCAGGTTTGGTAAGGATGCTGCTGAGGGGCTTTGATTTATAAAGGATGTTAAGGGTCAGTATCTTGGCTTCACTTTTTGTTTGTTTGAGGGGGGGGGGGGGGGGTGCTGGTTTGGAGCTGGTGACGACTCCCAATTTGATTTTTGCGCAGATGATATTGGTGTTACGACTAACGCCGACTCCCAAATAAAATTAGAGCAGTGCATGATTAGCTGTGCCAACTCCCAACAACTATGAAGAATGAATGAAAACAACAGAAATAGGCCCTCCGACTCCTGTGCTCACCTTCTTGAAGCCCAAGCACTAGCGACTCCCATCTGGATTTTGACGGATGAATAATTGGCTTGCCAACCCCTGCCGACTACCAAAAAAAAAAAAAAAAAATTAGCCACCCCGACTCCCAATGACTGTCAAGCATACACATGAAGTACAAGTTTTAACGGTGCCGACTTCTGTTCTGACCTTGCCAAAGCCAAGGCGTAGCAACTCCCATTTGAAGTCTTCCCGGCTGAATATTGATTAGTATGCCAACTCCTGCCAACTCCCAGAAAAATCAAGTAGATTATCAGTTTTAGCATGTTGACTCCCATTCTGGCGACAACAGGAGAGTCAAGCAAAACGACTCACAAATAAGAACTTCTTGGTGGAAGTATTTTCCTGCCGACCCCCAGCCAAAAATCTTCAGATGATTATTTTGGAGGGCAACTCCCTCCAACTCCCAAATGGGTAATTTGCGCGGCCCAAATTAGAGCGCCGACTCCCGCCGACTCCCAAAAAAAACCGCAAGGTGTACCGGATTTGCCTGACGACTCCCAGCACCCCCCGCCCAAAAAAGATGAAGAAAAAAAAGAAGAAAGAGAAACTCACCTTGATGTGCCATTGAGGATGAAAATCATCTGTCTCAACAAGAAGCTTTGAATCAATCAGTTCCTTAAGGCGGTGCTTGCAAGGAATCCCGGTACGTTCAAAGTGGAATCCATTGCAAGCAGCCGTCTTTTCAAGGGATGCCACGGCAACCAAGTTCTTCTGGGCTTTCCGGAGAGCGTAGTGAGTGATCCGTCCGTGGCATTTGTCGAAAATCTTGCCTATACTTTGCAGAGAATTAATCTTCTGTTGATGGTAGTGTGCCAAGATTTCGTGTAATTGAGATTCCAAAGCGTTTGTGAGCATTTTGATGACAGAGGTGAAAGAATGATTTGGACCCAGGAGATGGGATTTGATAAAAGCATGGCCGGATTCAATTCTAGAAGTGGTTTGATGATCAAAATGAGTAATAGATTTTGTCCACGCATTTCCATATTTTTCAGCAACCGGCACTGCAAAAGGGGTTGTATTGGTTACAACCCCCCGCGGTAACGTCGGCCAGAGGCAACCGATGTTACATCGGTCGCCCAGACTGATTTTATGTCGGCCGGGCCCACCGATACATTAGAACAAAGGCATAATGTATCGGTGGGAGCCGCCGATGTAACATCGGTCTGGTAGACCAATGTTACATCGGTTGCCGCCACCGATCTAGCCACAGGGGGTTGTAACCGATACAACCCCTTTGGCGGTGCGGGTGCCATGTAGAATTCATGTATTTCTGAAATTTGGTGCCGTAATGAGAAGTAAATTTTGAGAAAGCGGAGTTGAAATCGGATGGAGAGGTTAACCGGACAACCTTATTCCAATTTTTGATCATTCCGTGTTCAGAGATCTTGTTCTTGATGTATTTTGCACCATTAGTGACCAAATTTTTCTCAATATGCCACATGCACAGCATGTGGTACGCGTTGGGAAAAGAGGTGGCAAGAGAATTGATGAGAGCTTGTTCTCTGTTGGTGATGACTACTCCAGGAAGGGGAATATTATTTGAGTTGAAGATGTTGAGGAGACAATCCAGCACCCATTTGTAGTACGGCTGAGTTTCCTCGGCTAGAAAGCAAAACGCTAGACTGAAAGTTTTATTTGCACCTGTGAAGCCGGCGATGTGGAGAAGAGGCATCTTGTATTTGTTTGTTTTGTACGTGCAATTGAGGAAAAGGACGTAGTGGTATGAAGTCAGCAGTTCAACGGAGCAAGAGTGACAAAAAATGGACCCGTGAGGACACCATTGTCATTAACTTTGGGAGTGGTGTAAAAATCAGAATTTTTGAGAGTTTTTTGAAGGTGGAAACCTGGGCTGATACCCTGGAGTGCTTGCTACGTAGATTTCTTTCTGGCGGAGTAGATGGTGGAAATTGTAGCTAAAATTGCTTCATTGGGGTGAGTTTTCTTCAATGCTTCAAGGATGACAGAGGGTTTCAATCCAGCGTTGCCAAGTCTTTTCATTTCTTAAAAGAGAGTATTGGAGAGTTTTCAATTGGCTGTGTGGGCTGCGGGGTTCAGGGAAAAAGGGTGGTTGTGAGCTGGATCAGTGACAATAAATTTCCAGTGGTTCTTCTTCTTCTGGAAATGGCCCGTGGCGCAGAATGGGCAGTTGATCAAGCAGGAAACCTTGGGCACTTGAGTATCACCTTTACGTCTGTTACTTTCTGGGTTTCCTCCCCTAAATAAAAAATAGAAAAAAATATAAAGTGTTAAAAGTCTTTATTATAATGGTCCTGGAAGAAATGAAATTAGAATGATAAAATAAGACTGACCTGTCACATTTGAAAGTGACACTTTTTCCAGGTACACCTCTCTTGCTGACAATTGCGTAGCCGTGTGCTTGAGCAAATGCTTGGATGGCGTTGGTGAGAGCATCTTTGGTGTCATAAATACCATCAGGGGGTGGAGGAAGATCTAGATTGGTTTGGTGGTTTTCATGTTGATTACTATTTTTTACATTTAAATCTTCATTATTTTCTAAATTTTTGACTACTTCTTCTTGTTTTTCATTTTGATCTTGTTCATCTTCTTCATTTTGATCTTCTTCATCTTCAATTTGTTTTTTCTCAAGTAATTCTAAGCATGTTTCAATGACATTTTGGGTTCTGGCTTCTTCTTCAATATCTATTTCAATTTTATTGGGATCTACTAGACTATCATTTTTTTTGGGAGTATCTTCTTTTTTTTGGGCTTGATCTATTTCTTTTTTTCATCTTTTTTATATTTATCATCTTTTTTTGAAGGGTTTTGTACGTTGGTTATGTTGAGATTTTTTTCATTTTTTTTCTTGAAGTATTCTTCAATGGGTTCTTCAGGCTTGTTGTAGAAGCGCGGGTCTAGGAACGGGGATGGGCAGTCTTGGGGGCTGGACATTGTGGTTTGGTGGGATTGAGGTAGGTTGACAGTGAGGATTGTTGATGGAGTCGTTTGGAGTCGATCGCGGAAGTCAATTGGGTTGGTTCTTGCTAGCAAGTGAGGCCTGATTTTTTTTTTCTCTGTGGATGGGAGTTGCGCTCTAAACTCTGAAGCGGGTTCGGGGTTGAGGGGCCACTCCCATGCGTCGTGTTTCTGGGGGATTGACTCCCACTTTTACGCACAGGTTTGGGCTAGCGACTCCCACAGGGGTTGCTTGCATTATTATTTTTTTTGCGTGGGCTAATGTTCTGCCCAACTCCCATTTCCCTGAGGAAATCGGGAAAATGACTCCCAAGACCCAAAAACTGGGTCTGCAAACGGTCCAGTCGACGTCACTCCCCATTTGGGAGTTGTTTTCCTAGGAATGGGGAGTCGTTTTTCCAAGTCCCAAAATAAATAAGTTCATAACAACATAAACCTCCAAAGTTGGCAGGGACCTGTCAACGTGCATAAATCTTGTTAGCTCCCTGCCAAATTTTGAGATTTATGTTGTTTATGATTTTATGTACGTTTTATGTTATGTAGCTTTGAACACCACTACAGTAGAAAAACCATTGTTTATTTTCATGATCAGGAATCTCTATTCAAGGCCTGATCAGTCAAGTTTCTTCTTTAAACATGGAAAGCCTTTTGAAGGGAAAGATTTGACCTAATGTTAGTTTCTGTTTCAGTACTAGAGCTATTTATGTATTAAAATGGAATGGCAATAAGAAGTCAAGAGCAAGAAGAAAATATCAAGAAGCAGAAGCATTTATGGGAATTTGTATGGAAAAAATTGAAGGGTGATTCTGGGGACAAAGTTGTTCCAGCTGTTAATCAGTGTAGAGGTAAGGATAATTCAAATTGCTGATGTTACCAGAACTTGAAAATCCAAAAGTGCTGATGATGAGACCTTAAAATTGAGATGGCAAAACCGCCTTGGCCTCTGGTGTTTTTTCCACTCTTTAATTGTTTTGGTTGATTCTGAAAGCAATTTTGATGAAATGCAGCCAAAAACCATGTAGCTGTACCCAGTTTCTGTAAAACTGTGGTTTTTATAAACTTGAATTTACAGGCCTACAAATTGCAACAGGAAGTCCTCCCAAGTTGAAGAGCTGAAGCCCTTTGATTCTGTTTTTCTTCTTTTTCTTCTTTTTCTTTGTTTTACTTTTTTCTTCATCTTTTCTCATTCCTGTTAATTTCATCTTTGGCCTATCTTCTTTTTTTTTCTTTTGGCTCTTTTCCTTTTTTTTCTTTGGCCTCTCTTCTTTTTTTTTGCTTTTTGACTTGGATCTAATATTCACTCTTTTCAACAAACTCACACAGAGACGCATGTAAGGAAGCCAACCAAAAAGAAGAGACCAACTTTTGTAAACAAAAAGGGGAGAGAGAGAGGAGGGGGAAGTTGCACATTTCAGATTTTGAGCATTTTGGAACAACCAATCAGAGAGAAAAAGGGGGTCTTTGCTACGTGAGGAAGGGGAAAGAGGAAGGATTGGGAGCAGAAAAGAGGTTTGTCCTCGGCATAATTGTATGACTTATGATTCAAAGACCCACGATCTGGGTGCAATGTGAGCAAAGCAACGCAACAATTTGCAATGTGAGCAGAGGAACGAGATGATGTGCAATGTGAGTAGAGCAACGCAATATCTTGCAACGTGAGCCAAGTAACGCAATATTTTGCTCAAGGAACAGGTGTGGGCAAGGCTGGTGAGGATGGGAGATGCGAGGGCAGTGTTAAGTGATGGCAATGATGGCGCGCAATGACAAGCTGATGAAACATGATTGAGGTGGTGGATCGATCAAAACATGGTTCCTTCCGGCGGCTGAATTAACTTTCGACCGGCCCGTAACATTTCCCTGGAGGTTGTTATTATTGTCCAGCCAAAGAAAACCTTGTTAATACCTCAGCGCATTCGAGTCTTATGCGCAAAGCTCTCAGGAACAAACTTCTCACCTTCGGAGCTCCACCAGGACCGTCTCGAGTGTGTAGTTCCTCTTCCACCCCGATAGGACTGGGAACTTCATCGGCTCAACCTAGCGGAATTGCATTGGAGAAAACAAAAATCATTCTGGTGTTAGCAGGTTTGAGGGCAATTGCACCTGGGAATGCAATAAGGAGTTCCTTCTGACCTCGCCAGTTGTTTGGTTCACGCAAGGTAAGTTGATTTTGGTTAGAAAGAAAATTGTCGGTGGGAAGTCAGGATAGGAATCTCCGCAGGTGATCTTGATATCGTAAATTCTATTCTCGTGAAAGCTCTGCGCGAATTGATAAATTCATTATATTGATTGTTCCAATTAGAATTTATTTGTGGGTTTGAAGAAGTGCAGAAACAGATAAAGAGAGGATGGATAGTCAGCTTTTGTTGAGGTGCACTAGTGGGGGGAACCTGAAGACCGAGAAAACCAAGATGAAGAGCTTAACATTACTCGGGCCAATAATTGTGCCGTTCCACTTGGTCATCGTGATATCGTCGCCGTCTGCTAACCCGTAAGAGCAAGTTCCATCTCCGAGGCCTTTTTCGCCCTTTTCTAACTGATTTTCCCCGAATCACCGTGAGGACATTGCGAACAAAACACATGTGTGTGCATGTATAAACATCACTCCTACAAGAAAAAATGAACCAGATTGTCTCTCCACAGAGAAAGGAGGCCACTCAACCTCTTCCAATAGACGAAAATTTCGTGGAACTATGATGAAGCAAATAAACGGTTTGATTTGTTGGAAATTCATCACAATCGATTAGCCTTTCGCGCCCAGTTTTATGCAGACAACACCCATAGGATCAAGCATAGGGGGTTGCTTAGACAAACCTTGAGCGCCTGACATGGGTGATAGCTGGAGGTATGGGAGTTCAATCGGTGGCCTTGAGTAGCTGGGATGGTCCGTGTGGCGTGGTGGTCTTCGTCCTTCTTCGTGGCTTGTCTGGTGCTTAATTGAATCGACTCGAGAACAATTGTGAGGAGTGCCCTTGTTGTGCACATCCCCCCGGGGCCCGGGCAGGCGGATTGGCCACTGGACCCACCCCCCGGGACCCCCGGCTCAGAACGAAGGACCTGCTGAGATTGGCCGAGTGCTGAACTCCTGCATGGCACTTATAATTGCAGTACGTTGCAAACGCCCGTAATACATGTATAAATTCATCCAAAATCCATGAAATTTCATGATTATCAATCTAAATATGATGGAGGTGTTCGTGCAATGCCTTACCTTTATCTTGAGGAATTATCAAATACAAAAAGTGATTTAAAACCCCTCACTTATCATGATCAGACAAAATCTACTTGATAAGAAAAACATATCTTCAGAGGACTAAGCCCACTGGAAACTTACATGAACTCTTTCCATAAATGTACCACAATTGGCATGGTCGCCTGCAATCAGTTTTTGTCATAGTTTTGTCATTGGCGCTAAATTTTACAAGAAACTATTGCCGGCTACTGTACAAAATACAGCGAAGGCCGCTATGTGTCATTTATTGATCCACTGAAATTGACCAAATCCCTCGCCTGCTCTCGTATGTTGTAAGTCCAGGCTGTAAGTGGTGAACTCATTGATTGGCCCCGCTATAACTCGTTGGACATTCCAGTCCGACGAGTACTCGGACTGCCTAGCGTGTCCGATGAGTTTAAAAGGATGGAACTGGTGGGCTGCGAAACTCGCCGGATACGGCCAGTCCGAGTCGAGCAGGATGGGTTTGTACTCGGCGAGACAATTCATGATGTGCAGTAAAAGATCTCTCGGCTTAGATGAGACTTGCCTTTGCACGATATCACAGATTTTCTATCTGATAAGTTCTCCGCTGAGCTACAAATGTACCTCACTTTACCACTTAGCAATATCTTAGCCTAGAAAAATAAAGCAAGTTCAAGCCACATCAGCGGCTTTTTGAAGCATCATCTTGACCATCGTCAACTTCCAAAAATGTGTTTCTTCCGCATCAACCCTGATTTGGGTCAGGCTAAATGCACTCCAACTTTTTACTTCATGTACTCCAATTTGGAGTGGAAAAGTGTGCACTCCAATTTTTTTGGAGTGGGAAGCTGTCCACTCCAAATATCTGTCCACTCCAATATATTTGGAGTGGACAACTTTCCACTCCAAAATTTTTCACTACCTTGGAGTAAACAATCATGCACTCAAAGTTCACTCCAAAAATTTGGAGTGCACCTGAAGTCCACTCCAAACGTTTTGGAGTGCACCTCAAGTCCACTCCAAAAGTTTTGGAGTGCAATTCAAGTCCACTCCAAAAGTTTTGGAGTGCACTTCAAGTCCACTCCAAAAAATTTGGAGTGCACTCAAAGTTCACTCCAAAAAAATTGGAGTGCACATAATTCCACTCCAAAAATGTCCAATTTTTGGAGTGAACAACCGCCCACTCCAATTTTTTTGGAGTGGACAGCTGTTCACTCCATTTTTTGGACACCAGGGGAGAGGAGGGGGCACTCCCCAGGGAGTGCCATAGCTTAAGTTGACCCTGGTTTTGGTCTGAACTCTGTCAGAAGTCAATCACAAATTTTGAATGAACTATTCCGTTCAATAAGGTGAAATGGAGGTGAAGTAATGATGAAGTGATGTGCTAAACATTGTGAAATTATCAACAAATTTTGTTGAATTTATTTTGAATTCTAGCTCAACTTAATCATGACTATGGACTACAATTGCTCAATAAATGCATGTTACACAGAAATACTGGTCAACAGGCTGGGCCTTTCACGGATGATTACTAGTTTGTGTTGGTTATGAGGTGTGAAGCCAATTTTGAAAATGTCCCCCTATCCCGCTCAAGCGGGATAGGGGGGCATTGTCAAAATTCCCTCTCACAAAAAACAGAAATGGAACATGAAGCTGAGAATATATTAATAAATGAAAAACCCCTCTTACCACAAAGTGTGTGGCAAGGCAACATGATGTGCGGCTGAACCCTAACACTCTCTGGATTGAGTTCAATCAGTTTTTGGACTGAGAGGGCTACCGTTTTGTTGCATGTTGTGGTACAATTGCAGCAAGTTTTTGCTAATGTCAGGGCAAATTTTTAGATTTATTTGAATGCAGAAGGTAAAGAATTCAATAGTATAATACAATTATTAACCAATTTTTTCAAAGAAGATCTTGGCCATGATGATCTGTTGGAAAATTACCATCCTTCCTGAAAAACGTTTTTGTACACTACTTAAATTTCAATCATTAAACAGTCTGGATTTCCACCAGAATAATTTTATCAATTGAAGAACAATTCAACTTGAATTACAAATTTGTTTTGAGTATCTTTTTTATACACATCAAACTAAATTCCAGTCAAATTCCAGATGAGTTCAACATGGGTTAACCAATACTTTGTGAAGTTCAAAGAAAGATGTAGGGGAGGTGTCCACCAGAGTTACAGAAAAAAGTTAAGCTATGGCACTCCCTGGGGAGTTCCCCCTCCTCTCCCCTGGTGGGAGTGGACACTTTCCCACTCCAAAATGTTGGAGTGCATGTAGTAAAAGTTTGGAGTGCATTTAGCCTTACCCCTATTTTTTTGATATGTAGCTTGGGAGTCTGGAGGAAACTCCCGGGAGTCCAACCCATAGCAATAGAGGATTTGCTGCGCCATCTGTACTTAAACCTTCCTGACTCGCCCAGGTCCTCCAATTCAATAAGCCATCATCTCAAAGTCTTGAGACCCGAGAAGGGTTCCGGAGAAGAGAGGATTGCAGAAAGCTTGTCTGCACCTTCTGTGAAAGGTAATGATCCACTTCTGCTGATCAAAAACATTTCTCAAATTGTTATGTGCTGTGCAATTCATCCCATGTAATTATTCAATGAACTAGCTCCTGGAAAAAGTTCCAAAACTGTAGAGGGTGACCAGAAGCCTAGGATAAGAAGCGGTCGGTCATCATCTTCTCCTTCAAAAACCTTCACTGAAAACATTTCATTGTTTACAGAACTAAAAAATGAGGCCGTTAGACTTCTTAAACAAACTTTACATGATCTTACCTTTTGGCGTTCTGATTTATTGACCAGAGGACTAACTACAATGGAAAAATCAAGGGTTGAAGAGGAGATGGAAGTTTTCACACGGGAAGTGAGGAATCTTTATAAACCCAAGGTGTACGGACTGACAGGGGAAGCTGACAGGCCTGAAGTTCCTCAAATTTCAAAAGATCTTTCCGAGAAAATCCTAGATCTTGTAAGACCAAAGTGGCTAGATACTTTGTTTCAAATAGTTGAATCATTACCACAAGGGGAGAAAAAAATAGATGAAGAATCAATCACAAAAAGATATCCACTCATCGTCAATATCTTGCTTGATGTGATAAAATTGAAAATCCTTTCTGAAGACCAGTTATCACACTTTTTGAATAACAACAAAAATACACCTTTCATCCTATCTCATATTTTAAATAGAATAATGAACAGGAAGGAAGAAGTATTGACCAACTCAATATTGAGGAATTAATTGAAGAATGCCAGTCATCTGATGTAGTGGAAGCCTGCAGTTTGCAAGCTGTTATTCAATCAAAATTTAGATCATAATTATCTTCACTAATTAACTATGGTCCCCAATCTGGGTCCCTTGCCCTACTTTATAGACTTTGGTTGAAAATTCCTGACCCACTTTGGACCCTATGCAGGCCCCTAGCTTACAACCAACCTCAAATTTATTGGTTTCATCATTATATCAAGCAATGGCTAGGAGCACCTACAACACAGGAGGTAAACCCAGGCTCTGAATAATTCTGCATAGAGACCGCCCACAGCAGTTTGCCAACCGCAAGGGCTGCAGCATTCAGCTGGAGGCTCTATCTGAGGAGATATATAGCCAGGGGATGAAGTGTTTTGGTGATGGGATGCTGGGTGTTGCGGACATGTGTCCACATTTCATATATTTTGGACATGTCCCGGGCAGGATTGAGTTGCTAGGGGTGGAGTCCCATGCCCGCCCAAGTTCTTGATCAAGGATGATAGGACCCTGGATAGGGCCTGTGGTGGGGGATTGTTTTTGGGTTAGGGTATCTAAAAGTGAGATAGATACTGGGTTCAACTCCCCCGGTGGAGGTGCTCCAAAAGCCCCTAGGGACTCATCCATTGTCAGCCACCAAGATATTACATTGTAAAATGTAATACTTGTGTCTGCAAGTAGTATTGTATTTAGTAGCATATACCTTCCTATTACCAATGCACTCAGCTAATGATTGTTAGTCTAATGGTTAAGAACAAGGCTTGAAACCAAATTGTGGATCAGAAGACCTTGAGTGCAGACCACACTTGAGACAATAGTTGTAACATTACCTTTTCATGTATATCACAAACTCTATGTTTTATTTTGGCAAATCTTTGGAAAATCCATATTCATAGATATGTTTTATGGATTAAGAAGCCTTTATTTAGATAGTTTTTAGTTGGAAAATCCTGGAAGTTCCAACATTTAATAGTATAACTTCAATGTTCTATTCCATACTTAATGTTTAACAGAACATTTAAGTCATACACTTATTTCAGAATTTTAGTTCAAACCCAATGTGTAACCTCCACTTTTAGGCGCCCAAATGTGTTGCAAGGTTTATTTTGGTTGAGTTGAGTGAGCAAGACGCCCATAGGGGCTGCTTGCGGGGTTAAAATTTTAGTGTAATTTTGAGCAAGAAAAAAATTCAAGGGGCGCAAGAAGTGGAAATTCTTATTGTGAACCCCCCTAATTAACATAAATAACATAGTTTGTAATTTATAAACTCTCTTTAGAGTTAAATTACTCTCTATATTCTTATTTCTCTGTATTTAGCTTGTACCCTAGGTTTATAGCACTTGTAATAATATTTTGAGGGCTTGACCACAAAATGCTCCCTCTTAAATTGGTGGGCATTGTGCAAAACAGCCTCATTTTATGTTTAGAGTGAAATAATCAGAACAAACTCTATGTCCTATTTCACATTTATGGCCCAAATTGGCCATAATTAATTAAAATGGCATCATCTTTCACAAGAATGATGTCATAACTTGTTTTCCCAGGCCCAAAGTGAAATTTGGGGGGTTCACAATAAGAATTTTTGATTCTTGCACCCTTTAATTTTTTTTCTTGCACAAAATTTCTTGATGCAAATTTCTAAAATTTTAAAATCACAAGCAGGCCCCATGGGTGTCTTGCTCTCTCAACTCAACTAAAAAAGCCTTGGGATATAAGCTCGCAGCACATGCAAAGGTTTCTTGCCTTGCTTAAAAAAATTCTTGCAAAACCATATCATGAACCCCCCTATTCCTGTTGTGTGGAAATGCCACTCAGAGCCTGGTACCTCTATTTCTACTACTTGTGCACTTGTAGTACAAAAAAGGTATTCAAAGAGGTGTTTCTCATTCATTTGAGGATCACCTTCCCCCCAGCTTTTAACATACATAGATAAATCATTATAAGATACAAAGGGTCCACCTTCTGTAGTAAGTGAAGAATTTTGATTAAGATGACTAAGAACCAAACCAGAACTAGAAAACAAAGAGGTCAGAGGAGAAGACAAGAACACAAGAACATAAGAGGAAAAATAGGGCATACCACTAATGATGGAAAAAGATGTGGAAAATGAGAGGACTTTGAGGAGAAGCGTAAGAAGCAGAGTTTGGGAAGATCAGGCTAAGAACAAGAGAACAAGAAGAACAGAGACGATCAGCAATATTATCATCAAACAAAAGAAAAAGAACAACCAATGAGAAGGAAAAGAAAAATAACATAAAGGAAAAAGATAACGGACAGCACATTGAGCAGATGTGAGGTGATATTGATCAAGAAAGGGTAAAGAGCGCCTAAAAAGATCTTTGAACGAGTTCGAGAAATGATCTTGAGGGGGAAAGAATTAGATGGGAGTGGTCAGAAAGGAAGTGATTGATAGCGTGAGCGATTTGGACTTTACATAGGTCTTGAGCGTGATCGAGGATCTTGAGCGGGATGTCTTGATCTTGATTGAGTTGTTGAGCCATGAATCTTGTTGAGTCTGAAGTTGAACAACCGATACCGGTTGAATTTTATCTCCCAACTAGTGTTGCGCTCAACTGGGAGCCAGCAGAATGGTGTGTGGAAGGATGATATTTATTTCACACATCAGAACATGAACAGAACAAAGTGGAGAGGGACAACAAAAAGAAAGAAGAGAGGTGAAGTGCAGAGAGGTGAGGGACGTACCTGGGAGCCAGCAGAATGGTGTGTGGAAGGATGAGGAAAGCATCCTTCCACGTCTGCTGATCCCAGGTAGTCTCTGGGACCTGTGACATGTAGCTGATATGTGATGAAAAGGTGTGAAAGCAGAGAGAAAGAGACAAGAGAAGAAAAAGACAGACAACTAAACCCAACAACTAGACTAGACCTAAGCGATACTAACTGCAAGTCTCACTGCTCTGCGCACTGCTGCGGTCAGCGCAATAGGTGCAAGCCGCGAGCTTGTGAAAACTCAACCGCCTTCCTTGTTTGATGATGAGAGAGCTGAGAGGCATTTGTCTTGAAGTTTCTTGATGGATGACAACGGCGCTGCTTTGGTTAGTGAGTCGGCAATCATGGCCTCAGATGTGATAAGTTTGATATCAATCTCTTTCTTCTTGAATTTCTCGCAAAGATTTTTGATCTTGATGTCCAAGTGTTTGGTTTTCAAATTGGAGCCGAAGTTCTTGAGTTTCTCCAACAGCCCCTTGTTATTGAAAGAGAAAAGTGTGGGCGCGAGTTTGATCTTCCATAGCTCTTCAATCAGAAAACGCAACCACTGACTCTCTTGCTCGCCATCCAACAGCGCGTTCGTCTCCGATTCAGTTGACCCACATGGTGATATTCTTTTGTTTCTTGCTGTTCCAGAGAATTGGGCATGATTTCCAGAATGCCAACGACCCACTTTGAGAGATGCGGGTTTCTTGGTCTTCTGCCCAGGTGGCATCAGTGAAAAAGTTGATTCAATCAATGAAGGATTCCGCCTTAGGCTTGAGGAGAAGTCCCATCCCTTTTGTCCCTCTTAGATACTTCCAGCAATGGGTTACTTCCCTCCAGTGCGTCAGACCGGGTTGCTGATTAAAACAAGAGAGAATGGACACAGCCGCTGCTAGATCCGGCCTAGTTCAACAAGCTAAGTAATTGAGCATTCCAGTGAAAGATCGGTAGTTTATTCCAAGCTTGAGGAAGGCCTGGTGATCTTCATCAGTAGCAGTGTGGAGTTGCACAGCAGGAGTCATTGGCGTCTTCACAGGTCAGCAGCTAGTCAGATCAAGCATTTACAGTCCCTTGTCAATCAGCCATGGTTGAGAAAGCTCTATGCAATCCGGATTGATATTGAGTGTCATTCCCAAGAGAGTATTGGGCAAGTGAGTGGTGGAGTTGGGGAAGCATTCGAGGAACATTTTCTCGAAATGATCCGTTTGCCCAACAACAATCAAGTCGTCCACGTGAAAGAAGATGAACGAGTTCTTCTTCTTGTGGATGAAGAGGCACACATTGGAAGTTGAGGGAGAGTAGTCGATATCTTCAAACCATCCGGTCAAGGTCTCGTACCAGTTTTGGGGGCCTGTTTCAAGCCGTACAGAGATTTGACCAGCTTCAGATACGGCGCCGTTTGAGCGGAGCCTTCAGGCGTTTTGATGTATATGTCTTCTTCAAGCGGAGCAAACAGGAAAGCACTTTTTACATCAAACTGCTTGATGGGAAGCTGTAGATCAATTGCAAGAACAAGGAGCGTGAGTAGCAATGGAAATTTTCCCGTGGGGGCGAATGTTTCAAAAAAATCTTCTCCATAGGTTTGGAGGAATCCTTGAATACAGAGACAGGCCTTTTGCTTTTCAGCCAAAGAGAGCGTGGCCGGCTTGGTTTTGAAGACCCACGTGGAATGAAGTACCTTGTCTGGTTTCTCAAGTTGATCCAGCCAGACTTGATGCTGCTCAATATTATTAAGCTCGTCATTGATGGCGTTGGTCCAACCTTCTGCCTTGGGTCCTGTCACGGCCTTCTTGAATGAGGTCGGATCCTCCAAAAAGTGTGAGTACTTTACAGGTTTTACTTGAAGGGTTCGATCTTGGAGTATTCTCCCAACCGGTTCCGGTTGAAGGATCAGAGCACCCGCCACCTCATTGTCATCCTCTTCAGATTCCTCATCAGAGTTAGACTTTTTGGCGGCTGAATCTTCATCATCTCCCTGGAGATTGTCATCCTCCTCTTCCTCCTTGATCTGGATCTCTTCCTCTCTAGGTTTGACGGAATCAGCTTCAACAATTTTGGCGGCTTTGTCCTTGTACAAAAGATCGTCAAGACTAGAGGTTGAGTGATTGGTGGGAATGAAGTCAAGAAAAGTCACGCTTTTTGAGTTGATAATGATATTGTCGTTGGTGAGTATACGGTATGACTTTAGTTCAGGATTAAAGCCGACCAGTTTGCCCATTTCGCCGCAAGGTTTGAGCTTGGACTTCTTCTTATGGGAGGTAAGAACAACAACAGGATTTCCGACGGGGTGAAAAAAATCAATAGAAATAGATTGGTTTTTGAACAACTTGTATGGGGACTTCTTGCTCCAATGAGCAGGAACCTGGTTGAGGGTTAGAGTACAGGCAGACAAGACCTCACACCAGAGGTTCTGTCCAATTCCCAAGTCAAGAATGATGGTCCTTAGGGACTCGAGGACAGTTTGGTTGAATCCGCCAGGCCATTTTGTTGTGGGGTGTAGGCATCCAAAAACCGCTGCCTGATGACGTGCTGGTGACAGTAAGACTCAAGCTGGTTGTTAGTGAATTCGGTACCTCTGTCGGAATGATTGACAGACGGGTGATAACCAAGCCTCTTCGCCTCAACATCCAGGAGTCGAATCAGTGCTGAGAAGACATCTCCTTTGGAAACAAGGGGGACTGCAGCAACGTAGCGCGTGTTGCTGTCCACAATGGTGAGAATGAATCGGTGCTTCCTGTGGGACATGGGCGTGATGGGACCAATGAGGTCTAGGTGAATTTCCTCAAAAGGTTTTGAGGCGGTCAATGATCTTTTTTTGAAGGAAGCCCTGGTAATTTTTACCAGCGCGCAAGACTGACAGGCTTCTGGAGCGCTCACCGGAATTCCAATCTTGCTCCTTATCCTTCAATAGCTCACGTGTCCAAGAGATTTATGGAGAAGTTCAGATGTGCTCAGGTGGGACTGTTGATTGCTCAACTCAAAATTGATGATAGGAATGTTGTTTTGATAATTTCCTTTGAGGAACAGTTCTTCATTCTTCATGACGGTAAAATGATTGATAGAAAAATTTACTCTGCATTGCTGAAGCAGTAGGTGACGGAGTGAGAGGAGATTGACCGAAATTTTTGGAACAAGCAGGACATTGTGGAGGAAAACGGGTTTATTTTTAAAGCTCAAGACAATGGAACCCTTCCCTTTTATTTCAAGGGTATTAGCGCCGCAGCTGGTGTTAATCATCCCTTCTTTGGCTTTGTCTAGATTGATAAATAAGCTCTTGTCAGAAACCATGTGAGACGTGGATCCTGAATCAAGGATAAAGACGTTGGGAAGTTTGGAAGAGAAGGTGGAAAATGAGCTGACGTTTGTTCCTTGAGTTCTCTTCAAGAACGTGTCTCGCTCCTTGGGGTAAATCATCCAGCAGTTCTCCTTATTGTGAGACGTGGAGAAGGGATTGTGAGCTCCTGACTTGCAACAGGTTTCTTCTTTAGTGAACATGGCTGACTCTAGGGTAACAGCCTTGTCGGCAGAGGAGACTTTGAGCTTGTTGAGGTGGATCTCGAGATGATTGATGAGCGCCTCCGGGTTGATATCCTCCCCGTCCTTGGAATGCGTGATCTTCTGCTTGATATTATCAAGGCTTCGAGGTAGATGTCTGAGGAGTTTGTAGGTGAGAATGTCCTCAGGCATATTGATGCAGACGTCTTCCATCCTGACAATTGAGCTTCTTACTTTGGTGATGAACTTCTCGATGTCGGAGGTGTCAAATACAATGCTGGCAAAGGCATTGTAGACTTGGGCACGGTTGGACGTCTTGTTGGATATGAACCGTTTTAAGATGCTCTTCCAGAGTAGTTGAGCATCTTCCTTGTTAGTTGAGTTCACCACATTCTTGTGAGTGGTGTTCAAAAGCTTGGCTAAAATGACGGCACACAAGATTGTGTTGTCGACATCCTCAAGAGCGGGTTTGCCATTGATGATTTTATCTTTTAAGCCGCTAAGCTTAAAGAGGGCCATGATACAAGTCTTCCAAGTTGAGAAGTTCTCTTTGGTCAATACTGGAATAGCCTCTATTGTTGTCTTTAGTATGGTAAGATTGACAGCGTCCATTGCAACGTGGGATTAGTGTCTGTTTTGGTGGTGTGGTTCTTTGTTGAAGCACCTTTTTGACTGTTAATTGTGAAGAATTTTGTTGAAGATGACTAAGAACCAAAACCAGAAATAGAAAACAAAGAGGTCAGAAGAGAAGACAAGAACACGAGAACATAAGCGGAAAAATAGGGCATACCACTAATGATGGAAAAAGATGTGGAAAATGAGAGGACTTTGAGGAGAAGCGTAAGAAGCAGAGTTTGGGAAGATCAGGCTAAGAACAAGAGAACAAGAAGAACAGAGACAATCAGTGATATTATCATCAAACAAAAGAAAGAGAACAACCAATGAGAAGGAAAAGAAAAATAACATAAAGGAAAAAGATAACGGACAGCACATTGAGCAGACGTGAGGTGATATTGAGCAAGAAAGGGTGAAGAGCGCCTAAACAGATCTTTGAACTAGTTTGAGAAATGATCTTGAGGGGGAAAGAATTAGATGGGAGTGGTCAGAAAGGAAGTGATTGATAGCGTGAGCAATTCGGACTTTACATAGGTCTTGAGCATGATCGAGGATGTTGAGCGGTATGTCTTGATCTTGATCAAGTTGTTGAGCCAAGAATCTTGTCAAGTCTGAAGTTGTCAGCCTCTGTGATGCCAAGGGCTAATACCTTTTAGCTACACAAGGTGATAAGAGTGCAAAATAAGGGTAAAGTGGGGTAATTTCACGTAGAAAAGTAGTAAAGAAGAGATAAAAAGAATATAATTCTTTTTATAGAGGGGCCTGCTGGCGCAGGGGTGTTTGTAGGTTCCCTCTAAATCAGAGATCTGCTAAGCAGGGTGGTATCTGATTAAGCAAACAATGGGTTTCTGCGTAACAGAAGGTGGTACCAAAGTGCTTTTCCAATTAAGGAACCAGAATGGGGACAGAAGGATGAAAGGAGTACTCACTATTGCTTCTTTCAAGCCAAAAAGCCACGTAGGGGGGTGAAGTAGAGCTGATGGGTAGACTGAAGGGTTTCTGCGCAGGAGCTGGACACGTAGGATGGTTGATTTAAAGAGAACACCACGGATAAAACAGGCAAAACAGGGCAGAGTAACTGAAATAAGGACAGGACACGGCGTAACTGATTGACTGTAATAATAATTGATGATGGGGGACAAATTTTGGCATGGAAAGAGGGCTCTATATATACTAATTTCACTCATAGTGGAGGACCTTTCTGCCTGTGTGCGTGTAGTTACTGGTTTTCAGCGCAATGTGGCCAATTTGGGAGATTGGCACTAACAAGGCTCATCCCAATGACACTGCTGGTCATTAATTCAGCGTCACAAGTGCTTTCCATGACCTTAATAACCTATTTAGTCATTGTAACTAAGGTACATAGCAACACTGACGTGTGAATGTATCTGAAATGGGCCACAAATGACGCAAATAGGCCACAAATGGCTGAGGCCAATCATTAAAGGCCACGCTGGCTATGTTACTCTTATGTATTCAAGGTTTTTATTAATAAAACCTTGTAAATAAACCACGTAGAATCTACTTTTACCCTAGTTACACTTGTACATATGTGGTAACTAGGGGATTAGCTATTTCCACGCATTTGGCCAATTTCCAATTGGATTATATAATCCACGCGCGGGGTTGGAGGTTTAAACCCCAATTGGGCCTAACTCCCAAACTATACACAACACCTCAATTATAAGTCCATAATTGGTCATTTCACATATAGTATGCATATATAACAAGTGCATACGTGTGTAATGTCTGTGTGACATATGTTTGTGGCCAATTCTTACGGGTAATTGGTTCAAGGTGAAGGAGTAGGAATTTAGGGGTACTTCCAGTGAGGGACCCTACATTAATTTGCATGAGGATTCAGAATATGACATAATATTCTAAGTTATCCTCAAGGTTTAGAAGTTATTTAGTTTTTTTGTAAAAAGTAGTTGTTATTTTAATTCATTACTTATTTTTATGGTGCCAGGACTTTGCTAAGCTCATTGGATAAAAATAAGTAAACTGAGTTTTTTGTCCATTATTAATCATATCAGTTGTCTTAATATTGTAGTAATAATGTCTCTATTTATGTTACCTTTGTCAGGTTGGATCTGTCATAGTAGCAAGCTAACAGAAGTTGAACAACCGATATGTCAGCCTTAGAGACAACACTGTTGCCCAAAAGGCTTCAACAGTGCCTTACTCAGATTCTCCGCAATCCTAGCTTCAATTTCATATATTGCATGTGCCATAGTTGTGTTGTGTTATTCCGCAGAAATGAGGAATAGTGATTTAAGATTAAATCAATTCTAAGTTATTTCCTTTGTGAATATATTCCATTTAATCTTCAAGGTTTTGCACATGGTTTTTAACATTGCATATATTCAATTTGATCTTCTGAGTTCATCTTCCACATGGCTGAAGATTGAACAAGATCAGATCATCCAACCAGAACCACTACATCAGAAGAAGAATCCATCAGGATTAGTCATTACTACTCAACACTTCAAGTTCCTCCCATTTCCTCACTACTCAGTGGTCATTTGGGGTCACCTGATGTTGAACGGTCTTCACTATCCTCATCATTCTTCTACTATCTAGTCTTCTGATCAGTTGATTACACACCTCTTTCTCTTTATCACTCATCACTCAGAGGCACTTCTCATCAGAAGTTATCACATCATTCTTATTGCTTTTCTGTGGGCTTTTCAGATATTAAACCCACATAGGTTTTCCCTTAATGAGCCTTGGCTAGTTTCCTTTAGCCTAAAAAATAGGACAGCTGAAGAGCTGCTTCACCCTCTTGTTACTTAACAGAGGAGGCGTAGAGATCACTCCGCTACTGACTCTCCTTTCTAGGATTGAGCATCATTCCTCCCCTCCTAGGGTCAGAGAAGCAAGGTTTAAACCTTGATTATCATCTTAAGCTTCATAAAGCTTGTTCATCATTCCTTAAGTCCTCATCTTATACCTTCTTATCATTCATTCCCTTGAAATACATTGAGCTGTCCCCCCATACCTTGTGTCCTGTTGCCACCGTAGAGGCCCAGGCTTACACAATAACGGTTGAATTTTATCTCCCAACTAGACTAGACCTAAGCAATAATAACTGCAAGTCTCACTGCTCTGCGCACTGCTGCGGTCAGCACAATAGCCGCGATCCGCGAGCTTGTGAAAACTCAACAGTAAGTATTAGAGGACTGGCCTTATTTCTTTATCAAGTCTATTATCTTCTTAGAAATGGGGTAGGAGAAATTCACAAGTTATTTTTTACAAGTCATAAGCCTTGCAAAGTGGATGCTCCGCAAAATTACTGACATGGGTCAGGAATGGCAATTTTACAGGGCTTCTCTTGCAAGGGTAGCCTTGTAAATGAAAGCCTTGCAAAAAATGCTTGTTCTTTTTGCCCATGGAGCCCTGGAACAGAAAATTACACCACTGTATTTGCACACCATGTCACACTACCCCGCAATATTCTTTTCCAGATGTCATGTAACTAAAAATACAGGGCTTTGGCATTACAAGCCAATGCAATTCAATCAAAGACACATGTAAAATTCTTGGACTTGGCTTGCGGGTCTGAATTTTCCATGGCTTGGTTGGAGAATTTGCACAACATACTGCAAAGCTCTAACTTAACTAAGTCCCTCCTTCAATTTGCCTGCAAGTCCCAAAGGGCCTTCAAAGGAGGGACTTATGGCTAAAGTCAACTTTTATCCTGAGAGCAAATGTTGTTTTGGTGGTGACTTTTTTAAAACCACAACATTTCCTAATCCAATACTTGTTTCACCTTGTGTCTGAGATCTCCATTACCGCCTTGATCTCCTCTACCTCCCTGTACAAAAATTGATCCTCCATCTCTTTTTGTCTATTTTATATAATTTTTCAAACCCTTCAAAGTGCTCCTCTGATGGTTGCCCAAGTCAAGTATGTCTATACACCTGCATGACAGCCACAGACAGCTCCTGGCAGATCTTGAACACCTTTTGAAGTTTGTCATGTATGCTATCAAACAATCTGTCAATACCAATTCATAATTTCATGCGCCCTGTCAAAACATGGGAACATGTACATCCACGGATGGAGCTCTGAAAAAGTTGACAAGGGGGTTTAATCCACAAATTTTGAGATAAGGAAGGTTGTCCAGCAGCAAAAGATGCGCAAAGATCTCCTGCATCTTTTCTTCTGCAAGTGCTTTCAACAATTATGAGCAAGTAAGAAGCTATAACAATATTAGTAAAAAAAGGACAATTTTTTTTTCTCTCAGGCCAAAAGTTGACCTAAGGAATAAGTCCCTCCTTTGGAGGCCCTTTGGGACCCGCACGCAAGTTACAGGAGGAACTTAGTTAAGTTAGCGCAAAGCTACACTGGAGCTATGTCTTGGTACCCCCAACCAGCAGCCTCTAAAGGGTACCTATATCTTGGGTTATCAAGGATGTACAGGTCATGGAGGTGCCACCGCTGTGATGACCCAAGGCCATTGATGTGTCAACACCTCCATGACCGGTCATTGATGTCAAGTTCCAATCAAAGGCCCTAGCAACAACATTAGCTGTAAGTCTCAACCATAACCTAGGCGTCTGTGAACCCTAGTGATACCAGCCAAGGCTGACACTTGTTTCTACTTGCATACCACCATCAGCACTTCCAGAAAAGTTGGATCGGATGGCCGCATCCAAGTTTATATCGGATGCGGCCATCCAATTCAAACTCAGGCGCGCGCCACCAAGTGAATCGCTCACTGATTCAAACTCAGCGGCCCGGGCGTCTGGCCACCGAGTTTGAATTGGTCAGAGATTCACTCGGTGGTGTGCGCCTGAGTTTGAATCGGATGGCCGCATCCAATATAAACTCGGATGCGGCCATCCGAGCCAGATTTTCTGGCAGTGCAGGTGATGACTTCATTGCAGAAGCAATCAACCAAGTTGCTTTGAACCATGATACCGCGAAAGCCTCAGCCTCTAGTGTGCCTGGCCCCTAGCAACAATATGGCATGACACGAGTAAGCTCAGTCTATCATACCAGGACCCCAGAAACCCCCTATAAAGGTGGGTAATGTAAAATCCGGGTTTTTGCAAAAATTCATACATTTTTCACGCCCATTCATACACATTTCATGAGTAACATTTCCCTTGGGGGAGCCCCCGGGTTAGGGGAAATCCGGGTTATTTGGGGACAGGGGTCCAAATTTCTCACCTCTCAAACCCATTGAGGGTTTTTTTACGGAAAATAGGGCTAAAAGATGAAAAAATTTGGTAAAAGTCATGTTTAATCATAAATTCATACATCCCGGGTGAGTAACCTTCATGAAAAAATGGGTCATTCAGACACTTTTCATGAGTATCATTTCAGGTTTTTGCCAAAAAATTCATACATTTTCATTACCCACCTCTATAGGGGGTTTCCGGGGTCCTACCATACCACCCATAAAAGGGAGACAACACTAATTGTGTTTTTCCTTTTCTCCTCACTCACGCAAAAATTCCTCCATCATAGCCGACTATACTCCCTCTTGCGTCAAACATCCTTAACCACCACATCCTCACCGCACTTTATCCTTTCCTGCTTAAATTCCAATCACCTCCACTCAACTAGGTTGATGACATTGTTCCAACCCCGTTGTTATTCTCTTTTGCTATCTTGTCACTAGACGTTTCTCCCATTGACCGTGATCTTCTCCTTCCTACTCTTATCACACATTCCTCATCCTTGATCCATCTTTCTTTCTGCACCTTGTTTCTCTATCTTCTCTATCTGGTCCGCATCGTGACCTCTGCTTTCAGGTTAGCTATCTTATGATATGCTTCTCTCATACTTTGTATCATTACACTTCTTCTGTTTACTTCATGTTCTAATGCAAATTAAATCTTTCAGTTCCTTGAATTCTATTAATTGAGCCAGTCATTGAGGTGTCAAAACCTCCATGACCGGTCATTGGAATGTTAACACCTTGTTGAACCTCCACAACTGTTCATTGGGGTGTTAAAACCTCAATGAGCAGTCATGGAGGCGTGTACAGCTTGATGACTGGTCATGGAGGTGTGTAAACCTCAATGACTGGTCATGGAGGTGTGTACACCTCAATGACTGGTCATGTAGGTGAACACCCCTCAATGACTGGTCATGGAGGTGTACACACCTCAATGACTGGTCATGGAAGGCCAAGGTTACTTATAAGGAAACCTGAGTGGATGAGTAGCTCCACTGGATTAGGATGATAATGAGAATGATTCTTTAATGATGATTGGATTAATGTGCCTCTAGAAGAAGAAGGAAAGGAAGGAAAGAAGGAAAGGGGTGATGATCAAAGCTCCAAGATGAACTTTGAAGAAAAGAGGGATTGGCAAAGCTGCTTACTAGTCAGACAGGTGACACCAAATGACCACGACACAACAACAAGGGGAAATGATGGGACCTGGAGTTCTGATGAGTGAGGAGTGCTGTCCAATGGGTCTGTTTCTTCTAAGTTCTGGTTGGTGAGTGATGATGAAAATTTTCATCTGCCCAACTTTGAAAGTGATGAACCATGTTTATCAAAGTGAATATGCAATATGAGGTTGAACTTAGAAAATGATTAGATGTTATGTGAACTTCCTGGTTAATTACTTCACTCTTATATTATTTCACACTTATACACAACAAAGTATGGATATTATAGTATGGAAATACTCGTATTGAAGAGAGGAATAAGAAGAGAACATTGTTGAAGCCTTTTGGGCAACATTGTTGTCTCTAAGGCTGACAAAACGGGTCTCTCCAGCTACGCACTGTGGGATGTGGCCTTTGGGTTGAGAGAGAGAGCTGGTGTCTTGTGCAGCAAGTGGACACCTAACTATATAGTTGCAAACCCTGCTACCCATTGTTTGCTTTCATATCCAGCTTTTCCTTTTTCCTCTCACTTCTTGAAGACTTTATCTGGCCCTCTGAGGTAAATTTCTCTAGAAAACACAAAAGTTGACTATCATTTTGAGCAATTGACACCAAATGAATCCCTCAAAAGCACTCCCATTTGCAGAAGTGTAGCAAATTTGGGCAGCCCCCCCATTCAATGGGCGCTGACTCTGTTTTGTCCTGTTGCCTTGCCGCACAGAGAGGAACACAATCATGAAGCCTCCACTAACCTGACGCAACCCCTATCCTAACCAGTGTCCACATAATATTGTAATTGGCTATGGTAAGCTTCACATCATCAGCAGCCGTGTAATGTATTTTCCCTGCTCACTTAACTTTGACTACCTCATTTTAGCCCTCCAACAACAACAGATCTGCTGGAGATCAACCAAATTGGAATGACCTCATTTTCTGCTACCTGCACAGTAAGCCATCCCCTATTTCCTGATGATGACCTGCGGCTAAAAGAAAGTATACCAGTGGTTCTTTTGTGGAACCTTAAAATCATGGAAGGCCTTTGCAAAGGCACAAAATTGTTATTAATTCAGGTGAAATAAATAAGTGGGGATTTGGTCATATTTGATACCCCCTATTATGGGCTTGCATCATCAAAGGTCCACTCAAGGGTAAAGAAGCGACCATTCCCACAGTCACATTATTTCATGAAGGTGACAAATATGGTGATACTGGCCTGCCAAAATGGCCAATTAAAAAAAGAAATCAAAAAATGGAAAAAAGATTTCCAAAAACCAATTTCTTATTGATTCCAATCGCCAGACTGGCCAATGCCATACATACATCAGCATATACATACATGGCAAGCCACCATACATCAATGGCCGTTGTACATACCAGAAATTGGGCGGGGAGACCTCCCTGATTGTTGGCCGGTACATGCTGGCCATTGGGCAGGGAGACCTCCCTGATTGTTGGCCGGTACATACTGTACCGGCCATCAGGCAGGGAGACCTCCCTGATTGATGGCCGGTACACATCCACCATCGGGAGGGGAGACCTCTCTGATTGACCGCTGGTACATACCAGCCATTGGGCGGGGAGACCTTCCTGATTGTTGGCTGGTACTACCGGCCATTGGGTGGGAAGATCTTGCTGATTGATGACTGGCACATACCAGCCATTGGGCAGGGAGACCTCCCAGCTCTATGGCCAGTATGTGCCATAGAGCTGGGAGGTCTCCCCGCCAGATGGCCTGTGTGTACCGGCTATCAATCAGGGAGGTCTACCCGCCCAATGGCCGGTATGTACCGGCTATCAATCAGGGAGGTCTCCCCGCCCAATAGCCGGTAAAAACAGGCCATCAAGCAGAGAGACCTTCCCACTCAATGAACAGTATGTACTGGCCATAGAGCAGGGAGGTCTTGCCGCCACCTGCCCAATGGCTGGTATGTACCGGCCATCAATCAGGGAGGTCACGCCCAATGGCCAGTATGTACCGGCAATTAAGTGGAGAGGTCTCCCTTCCCAATGGCCAGTATGTACACCGGCCATTGATTGCGGGGGTATTGCCTGGTTGGCGGTTCAGGAGCACATTTGGCCCCTTTGGAGGTTCCATGCCATGGTTGGCCAGTATGGTGGGTGGTGCTGGTGGGGAAATGGCCAACTTGGCTGCTCAGGGCTGCTGCATGGCCAGATTGGCGGTTCAAAACCACAGTTGGCCATTCTGGCAGGCCAGTACCACCATAGACAAATTGGTCAGAGTACAATTCTATAGGTATTAATTTCTGGTGGTTTTGGGTTTTTCAGTTGCCATTAACAAATTTCAAGGACAGAGCATGGAGCGGGTGTGAGTGGTCCTAGCTCAGGTCACAAGTATTTGCCAATTGGAAATTTTACGTGGCTTTATCCCAAGTAAAAAATGTTGACCAACTGCTGGTGGCACATTTGGGAAACACGCAGGGATTGATCAATGTTGTAAAAAAGAGCGTTTTTATTAGCCTATCACAGTCACATCATTCAGTTTTGTACTAGAGTTCAAGGTGGTTACGCTTCTGCAGGAGAAATTTTGGACTCCAAATCAAGCCCTGGCTTGGATTGACACACATCATCAACTGCCCATCTCCTCCACTTTACTTGTTCTCAACTGATCTGCAAGACCTCAGCCTTTAATCTAATCATGGGCATTTATTCTATTCTGTCATATTTTTGAGAGAACACTTCATGACCATAGTGATTGAGTCACATGTTTGTAAGCAGGTACACAACTGCTTACCCCAAGGGCCCAGTGAGCAGGTACAACATGCTTGCTGGAGACCTTAGCAAGCAGACACGCTGGCCCTTGAGGGCTTCCAGAAAGAAGGGCTTAGGCCCTGTTTGGCAGCGTCATAAATATAGGTGTAATAATGCACATTCAATTCAATGAAAACTACACCTCTTAAAGTTATCTAATCAATTTTGTATCAGTTCAAGTCAAACTGATTCTTTCAATAATACAAAAACAAAAATTGAGGTTTTAGGATATCTTGATCACCATAATATCAATATTATGCTTGTGACACACATGAAGCGTAATTTTGATATTTTGGTGCTGAAGATGGCCTGAAATAGCAATTTTTGTTATTGGATTATGGAAAGAATTAGCTTGACTCATATTCATAAAATTTTGGTTGGATAACATTGAGAGGTGTAGTTGTTATTGAATTAAACTTCCATTATTACACCTATATTTATGACGCTGCCAAACAGGGCCTTACTTTCTTGGTTCTCTTTTCCCAGAGCATGTTGCCCCAACCAATTCCAAGAAGTGGGATGATCACTGGTTTTTGCTGTTTCCAGTGCAACCTCATGATTGCCACATTCAATAGCTGCATCAAATCAAGTGGGTTTTTCTTGCAAAAATTGCAAAGCAATCTATGACTTTCACAAACAAGGTCACCAAAATCCACAAGCCAGATGTACCAGAGAGATTTGCCCAATATCCTCCAGGAAACCCTTTCTTTCTCAACAGAGTGATTATTCTTTTCCTAAACAAGTTTGAAGTTCACATGATGTGTACCACCTCATCATACTTCTTACAGGTCAAGGCTAGCTTGAATCAGTACGCAGTGGGATCAATTGAAATCCCTGTGGGCTGAGCATTTCATTCCAAGCAAGTACAATTTTCCCTTTGACTCAAGTCAAATAAACTGGTTGGTCCAGTCTCTTGATGATTTCATTATCACTTTGTGGAAGCAAAGCAATGATGGTAAGGTAGTGACAGTGTTATACCAACTGAATTGTTGAGTGATGGATCAAGAGGAACAGCTTCCCTTGAGGCAGTGCACATTTTATGTGGTTGAGTGTAGAGTATACCAACACATTGTGCTCTCCCAAAGTTTTAATTGCAATAATGATGGCTATTTTTCACAATGTCATCAGAATCATTAACAGAGAAAAGGAAGATTTGAGTAAGAGAAACCTTATGTTGCAATGAACTAGGTCCAGACAGTGGTAAGTGGAAGGATAATCATTGCAATTAAGGAAAACATGAAAGAAAAGAGAGGAGATAGAGACAAAACAAAGACTCACCTAGGTCCAGACAGTGGTAAGTGGAAGGATGAGGAAAGCCTTACACGTCCCACGGCTGGCCTAGGTGACTACAACCATAGATGTCACAGGCTGACACATGTGAGTGAAACATAGGAGAGCAGACAGAAAACATCAACTCAAACATAGGAGAGCAGACAGAAAACAACAACTCCAACACCCCCCCTTGCTGACTATGAGAAGAACATGAGAAGCAAAAAAAAGAGAAATGAAAACAGAGAAGGAAACAATGAAGTAGATGGAAAGAAAAAAAAAGGAAATTAGAACAGGCCATGAAAGTTGGTGCGGTGGAGTTCCAACTGAACCCTGGGGAGCGGTTTTGTCAACATGTCAGCCAGAATGTCCTTTGTGGATAGGTGTAGGACTGATAGGTGACGGCGGTTGACACATTGACAGATGAAATGATAGCGTGTACCAATGTGTTTGGTACGGGTGTGATGCTTGGGGTTCTTGGCGAGGGCCTCGGCGCCTTCATTTTCCACATGCAGCCGAAGAGCGGCTTTTGGGAGCAGGCAGAGGTTGCTGAGAATGTTCCTGAGCCATAGACCCTCCTTGCACGAGTCCGACATCGCTTTGTATTTGGCCTCGGTGCTGGAGAGGGAAACAGTTGCCTGCTTCCTTGATTTCCAGGAGATTGCACCGTGACCAATGCAATAAGTATAGGCAGAAGTGGATTGACGATCATGGCGATCCTTGGCCCAGTCTGAGTCAGAGTAACCGGAGCAGGTCAGCGGGCCGCCGAGATGAAGACGGAGATGTTTGGTCAAAATGAGGTAGTGTAAAACCCTGATGGCGGCATTCCAGTGCCACTCCAACGGGTCCTTCAGGAATTGGGAGAGCCGATTGACAGCAAACGACACGTCCAGGCGGGTGCACTGCGCGGCCCACAAGAGCGACTTAACTAGTTGATTATACGGGCCTGGAGAGGCAGGCTTGGAGGGCTTCCGCGGAACGAGGTCTTTGAAAGATGTGTTGGTGGGGGTGGAGACGGTGATTGGGGATGTGAAAAGAAAACGAGCTTGGAGATCATCGATGTAATGCCCCTGATACAGGTAGATCAGATGATTGTCCTGGTTGCGGTCGATTTTCAGCAAGAGGAAGTGGTGAAGATCCTTGTTGGCACCAATGGCAAATCGTTTCCCAAGGCTGGATATGAGAGGGTCAATGAACGAGTCCTCGCCGACAACTGCTAGATCGTCAACGTGAATGGCCACTGCCCCGACCAGCTGATTCTGTTGAAGACGGAAATAGAGTGTTGGGTTAAAGGTTGACTGAGTCAGGCCATTGGATATAAGAGCATCATGGAGCTCAAGGTTCCATTTGCGGGGAGATTGTTTTAAGCCATAGATGGATCGGGGCACTTCACACACCCAATCGGGATGGCGTGGATCCTTGAAGCCTTGTGGCTGTTCCATATACACTGATTCGGAGAGACACCCGTTTAGGAAGGCGGTCTTGAAGTCGACCTGACAAGCTTTCCAGTTGCGGGATGCCAGCAGGCTGCAGATGAGGCGGAAGGTTTCCTGGCGCAGAGTGGGCACAAAGACTTCATCCTAGTCTATGCCTTTTACCTGAGTGTAGCCCATTGCAACCAGTTGTGCCCTCAGCTTGTGGATCGATTTGTCAGCCCGGCGCTTGACTTTAAAAACCCACTTAGATTTAATGATCTTACGCTTCTGTGGTCTAGGAACCAGGCGCCAAGTATCCATACCCACGAGCGACGAGTACTCCTCCTCCGTGGCCTTGATCCAGCGATGTTTATTGGGGGACTTCTGAAGTTGCCTCCATGTCTTTGGGGTGTCAACAGAGGGATCAACGGCTGTTGATTTAGCCCAGTTGCCCAACCTGTTGGGGGGGGCAACGTTCCCTACCAGACTGGCAAATAGGTGCAGGCTGCGGTGCTGTCGGGATAGGCTGTGAGGGCGACGGCGGGAGTACAGCAGGTGTAGGCGGCGGGAGGGGGTCTGGTTGCCTTGATGGAGGACATTGGGCCGGGACCTTGACTTTGGGGTCAGATGGAGGCACGGGCGGATCGTCCGATGGAGATGGAGCGGGTGACGGGGACGGAGCTGGTGTAGATTTGTCGGGCCACGGCAGTTCGACCATGACGGGCTGCGGAGGCGCAACAAGGGGAGTGCCATAGGGAAAAGTGCAATCCTCAAACAGAACGTCCCTGGATTTCACCATGGACCGTTTGTCTAGGTCCCACAGGCGGTATCCATTCCCGTCGGAGAGGTACAATAACAGGACAGATGCACGTCCTTTCTTGTCAAGCTTCTTCCGTCCAGCCTCTGGCACCTTATACCATGTGAGGCACCCAAACGGGTGGAGATAGCTGGCGTCCGGGAGAGGTTTTTGGAGAAGTTTGTTTGAAGAAGTGAAGCCGCTTGGAGTGCGGCACGGGACGGAGTTGAAGGTGAACATGGCGTGGCGGAGAGCATTGGCCAAAAATGATTTCGGGAGCTTAGCCGACAGCGGAGCGCAGCGCACGAGGTTGTGGATTGTGTGGTTGATCCGCTCAGCCACACCGTTCAACTCAGGGGTGTGGGGCGGTCCCGGTTCGTGGGAGATACCCGCCTCTGCCAGATACTTTTGGAAAGCATCCAAAAGGTACTCACCCCCGTTGTCCGACCGGAGAGATTTAACAGTGAAAGCACCATCCTTTTCGAAGGTGGCTCGGAAGAGTTTGAAACAGGAAAAAACGGCGGATTTGGATTTCATGGGGTAGACAACAGCAGACTTGGAGAAATCGTCCACAAAAGTAACAAAGTATTTATACCCCTCCCTAGAAACCACCTCGTACGACCCTACATCCAAGTGGACCAGTTGTCCAGGAGTTGTTGCCCGATGAGCGGCACGTGATTTGAATGCACGGCAATGCATTTTGGACTGGACGCAGACGGAGCATTGTTGTACTTCGATTTTGTTCATCAACGTCGGGCATAATTTGAGATTGGAGAGAAGACGCTTCAGAGGTCTGAGACCTTTATGGGAGAAGCGGTGATGGTAACCCAGAAGGGAACAGTCAATCACGGAAGAGATAGAGGAGGAGAGGGAGCGGTGCTGCACCTCTGCATTGGGGAGATAGAAGAGGTTGCTCTTTTTATACCCGCGGCCAATAGGGTTACGGGAGATGTTGACTTCCGCGGAGTCATAGATGTCGCAGGAGGATGAGGTGAAAACCACTGTTTGGTTGGAGTCGCACAGACCGGAAACAGACAGCAGCGGCTCATGTAGCTTGGGTACTACGAGGGCTGGGAGTTGTGTCGTGCTTGCAAGGGGTAAGTTGACCGTCCCTTTGTGCGTTGCCGATACTGTGGAGAGGTTGGCCAGGCGGATGGAGGTCTTGTCAGGGGAGACCAATGTCACGTCCTCTTGGTACGTGTGAGCCTGGGCCTCTACGGTGGCAGCAGGACACAAGGATATGGGGGGCAACTCAATATATTTCAAGGGAAGGATAGACTAGACAATTAAAGAAGAGGGCTTTGAATGAAGGATAATCTAGCTTAGTAGCTGATGAGGTAAATAAGGTTGATGATCAAGGTTAAACCTTGCTTCTCTGACCCAGAAAGGGGAGGAAAAGAGCTCAATCCTAGAAAGGAGAGGAGTAGCGGAGTAAGCTCTACGCCTCCTCTGTTAAGTAACAAGAGGGTGAAGCAGCTCTTCAGCTGTCCTATTTTTTAGGCTAAAGGAAACTAGCCAAGGCTTTTTAAAGGAAAACCTATGTGGGTTTGATAGCTGAAAAGCCCACAGGAAAGCAATAATAATGATGTTAACTTCTAAGAAGAAGTGCCTCTGATGATTGATGAAGAAAAAGAGGAAAAGGTATGATCAACTGATCAGAAGGATATTTTGAAGAGCAATGGTAGAGAGTAGTGATGAATAATCAACAACAGGTGACCCCAAATGATCACTAAGAAGTGAGGAAATGGGAGGACCTTTAGGTTGTTGAGTAATGATGAAGACTCTGAAGTAATGCTCTTGAAAAAATATGGTTCTGGTTAGATGATCTGAGGTTGTTCATCCTTCAGCCATGTGGAAGATGAACTCAGAAGATCAAATTGAATATATGCAAGGTGCAAAACCATGTGCAAAACCTTGAAGATTAAAAGGGATTATATTCACAGGGGAAATAACTTAGAAGTGATTTAATCTTAAATTATTATTCCTCATTTCTGCGGAATAACACAACACAACTATGGCACATTTAATATATTAAATTGAAGCTGTAATGTCTTGGATTATGAGTAAGGAACTGTTGAAGCCTTTTGGGCAACAGTGTTGTCTCTAAGGCTGACAGTACGGGGTCATGGTGATGGAACACCCGGATTCAATTTTGGCATCCTTCCTCACCCCAAGGGCCGCAGAGCAGGTCTTGTGTGTACTGGAAACGAGGGCAAGGGCATTACTGGCTTTTGCCAACTTTGAGTACGATTCAGGGTCCAAACCGGAGTAGTCCGACTCTTCATTGGCTCCTCCCCCCCCTAGCTTGACAACAGTAGTTTGGCCGGCTTTGGCAGGGCCCTTCTGCTGGCCACAACGGCCTCGGCAAGAGCCTCGGTGGTCGCTGGACTCCTGACTGGGTTTGGAGGTGGCCTTGGCAAGTATTTTTGCGGCCTCTCGGCAACGCTTGAGGGAGTGACCATTGATCTTGCAGAATGAACAGAAATACCTGCTTGCGCCCGTGCGGGGCTTGTTGCCCGGCGGAGCCAAAGTCTTTGAGGCTGATTTGGGAACAGAGAGATCCTCGGAACGCGCTTTTCGACGGAGGTCCTCTTGTTTGAGGGTGTTGATGATGCGAGAGGGAGTGACTTTCTTGTCATTCATCATGGATGACACGCAAGCCAGCCAGTCCTGAGGGAGGGAAGTCAGGATGGAAACCAAGAAGATGTCGTTGGTCATAAGGGGGTTCTCGGGGGAGACTAGAGAGTTGAGTTGCTCGTAAATCTTCCCCATTTCCGCTAGATGAGTGAGAATGTCGTTGCCGGTCATTCGTGAGATGGTCAGCTTACGAAGCCAGTACATCATGCCACCAGAGGAGTGGTCCTGATGAGCTTCTTTGAGGGTATACCAGAGCTTCCTGGCGGCGGTATTGTATTTGCGCACATAGTGAATGTTACCGGGGTGGATCGTCTTGGCAATGACGGAGCAGACCGCGAAATTGTCCTGATCAAAGGAAAATTTAGACTTTCCGAGTTCAGCTTGCCTTTCGTCAGGATTGAGGAGGTAGAAGACTCCGGTTGAGAAAAAATGAATGTCAAGGACCCAACTCCATTTGAGATAGTTGGAGTCGGGACCCGGCGGTTTGAGGTGCTTGATGGTACCAACCTTGAGAGTAGGATGACCTGAGACCTCAAAGTTAGATGATGCGCCCGTAGCATTGGAGTAGATCTGAGGCAGCGGCGGTTGTTGGTTGTCTGCCATGTTGATTGAAACAACGTGTGGAGAGAAAAAGGCTTTTTCGACTAAGATTACGGATCCTTCAGGTGCTAGGCAGTGAGATGCGCTAAGCGATGGGTCTCATAACCTGTTGCAATGAACTAGGTCCAGACAGTGGTAAGTGGAAGGATAATCATTGCAATTAAGGAAAACATGAAAGAAAAGAGAGGAGATAGTGTCAGCCTCTGTGATGCCAAGGGCTAGTACCTTTTAGCTACACAAGGTGATAAGAGTGCAAATGATGGGTAGAGTGGGGTATTTTCACGTAGAAAAGTAGTGAAGAAAGAAATAAAAAGAATATAATTCTTTTTTATAGAGGGGCCTGCTGGCGCAGGGGTGTTTGTAGGTGCCCTCTAAATCAGAGATCTGCTAAGCAGGGTGGTATCTGATTAAGCAAACAATGGGTTTCTGCGTAACAGAAGGTGGTACCAAAGTGCTTTTCCAATTAAGGAACCAGAATGGGGACAGAAGGATAAAAGAAGGACTCACTATTGTTTATTTTAAGCCAAAAAGCCATGTAGGGATGTGAAGTAGAGCTGCTGGGTAGATTGGTAGGTTTCTGCGCAGGAGCTGGACACTTTGAAGGGTTGGTTGAAGAAGGAACACCAAGAATAAAACAGGCAAACAGAGCAGAGTAACTGAAATAGGACAGGACACGGCGTAACTCATTGACTGTAATACTAAATGATGATGATGAACAACTTTTGGCATGGAAAGAGGGCTCTATATATACTAATTTCACTCATAGTGGAGGACCTTTCTGCCTGTGTGCGTGTAGTAACTGGTTTTCAGCGCAATGTGGCCAATTTGGGAGATTGGCACTAACAAGGCTCATCCCAATGACACTTCTGGTCATTAATTCAGCGTCACAAGTGCTTTCCATGACCTTAATAACCTATTTAGTCATTGTTACTAAGGTACATAGCAACACTGACATGTGAATGTATCTGAAATGGGCCACAGATGACGGAAATGGGCCACAAATGGCTATGGCCAATCTTTAAAGGCCACACTGGCTGTGTTAATCTTAGGTATTCAAGGTTTTTATTACTTAAACCTTGCAAATCCGTCATGTAGAATTTACCTGTACACTGGTTATGCTGGTACATACCTGGTTGGTAACTAGGTAATTGCCTATTTCCACGCATTTGGCCAATTTCCAATTGGATTATATAATCCACGCGCGGGGTTGGAGGTTTAAACCTCAATTGGGCCTAACTCTCAAACTATACACAACACCTCAATTATAAGTCTATAATTGGTCCTTTCACATACAGTATGCATATATATCAAGTACCTGCGTGTGTAATGTGCATCTGTGACACGTGGGTGTGGCCAATTGTTACAAGTAATTGGTTCAAGGTGAAGGAGTAGGTATTTGGGGGTACTTCCAGTGAGGGACCCTACATTATTTTACATGAGGATTCAGAATATGACATAATATTTTAATTTATCCTCAAGGTTTAGAAGTTATTCACACTTCCTGTAAAAAGGGGTTATTTATTTTAGTTCTAACTTATTTTTAAGGGTCCAGAACTTTGTTAAGGTTTTTGAGTAAAAATAAGGTTACTAGTTATTATTCTTACTTTTATGTGTTACTAGGGTTACCTTATGATTATTCCTTATTATTATAGTTATTTCATGTCTATTTGGTATCAATTATCAGCCTATGTACTATTTTCAGGGTTTGTACATATGGTAATAATGTTGTTTTGATTTTTCATGTATTTTCATTAATCTCTATATTACTAATTTTGCTTTGTCAGGTTGTCTCTGACTCAGTAGCAAGCTGACAGATAGAGACAAAGGAAAGACTCACCTAGGTCCAGACAGTGGTAAGTGGAAGGATGAGGAAAGCCTTCAACGTCCCACGGCTGGCCTAGGTGACTACAACCATAGATGTCACAGGCTGACACATGTGAGTGAAACATAGGAGAGCAGACAGAAAACAACAACTCAAACATAGGAGAGCAGAAAGAAAAAAACAACTCCAACACCTTATAACTATGTTTGCTCAACAAAGCAACCATGGAACCTTCATTCTCCATACAACATAGTTGACTGGTGGGGTGGTGAGTTCTAAGACAATTTTCTGCTGCTGGATGTCAAACACTAGTATGACAGAGGTGTTGGTTCTCAGAAGAAGACTGGCCGTTTTGCCTCAAAGTATGTTGTTAGTGGGATGGTGACATTTGATTGATTTTGCAAACAAGCTGCAAAGGTCTCTGATCTCAAGGGGTGTAATTTCTTGTCCAGAACTGCAAAATGATCACAAGCTACATAAAGACACAGCTTGTCCATTGCCACACTTGCCCTCAGAAGATGAGTCTCGCACTTCACCCAAGTTCATGTCTTTGTCTCAAATGACTAATTCATCAATTCCGTTGATCCAAATAAATAATATGAGTTCAGATTTGTAAGACGGATGAGAATGCTGACAAGGAACACATACTAATCTAATCACAATAAAGCCTTGAAATCATGCTTTTTGGATCCAAGGTTTCCCCAAGAAACAGGGGAGTACTAATACTCCCCATTGTGTTTTTCAATCTGCCCTAGACCAAGATTTTGTGAGAGGTAAAGGGGGACACCGGTGCTTCCTCCCCCACGCCAGAAGAAGTGGATGAGTGGGAGGAATGGAGTTCCAATGGACAAAAGAGGCTCATTATTTATACCTGTAGCAGCCTCACCTGTTTCAGATTGTCCGCTTGCCACATCATGATTTCTGTCTGGTCAGTCAGCTGATAATGTCTTTCCAACCGCCATGGTGGCTACATACATCTTTTGTTCTCATGGCATTTTAACCTTCTAACACTTGACCAGGACTTGCCAACAGCCACTCTTACCAACTTTTTCAGCAAGTCTCATGTGAGGCTCCACGTATTACCCCTTGGTCACAAAAGATAGCTTATGTTATTCTCAATAGAGATAAAAGCTAAGTGCTAAATACCAATGACTTATACATAAGATCCATACATTGCTTTTTTGGCAAGATGAAAGAATAAGAAACAGAAATATTGAGATGAGGAAAAGAGAGAAGGAAAGAGGGAAAAAGGGAAGAGATCACAAAGAAATGCAAAGAGGCAAAGATACATCATCATGGATTACACAAAGATAATGACTTCATAATGATTGAGAATGAAAAAAGGACAATAAAGATGAATTAATCAAATCAAAGAAATTAAGCAAAAACAGTTAGGAAAAATTAAGGAACCTTTCAGATTGTTACATCTCAGCCCGCTACAACACCAAGAACCTAGCCTTATTTAGTTGTACACTTGTAGGCTGGCCTGACGCTCGCACATTCTCATCTTTGGCCTGATTCTAAATGGTCTTCAACACCGCCATGTCCTGCCCCACCCTCATGCAAGGCTGTGCTTTTCTATAGACCAATGCAGCACATGCTTCCCAAGGGCACTCCAAAGCCCTATCTCATCCTCCTCCTTACCGCTGCCTGGGAACCTTGTAGAGCAAGTTAAAATACTAGTGCAGAAAGGGGGAATCAAACCCACATCTCCCCAATGCATGCTGGGTTACTCTACCATTGAGCTACTCCCACGGTGTGAGGTGTATACACATCTCTACAAACCTCAGCCCAAGCAGCAGGAACACATCCAACAAATGGAAAATCATCCTTGGCCTGCTTACCATCATCACATCCTTCAGCGTAGGCATTGGAACTTTTGCAAAATGTCAGCAGAACAGCAAACAACACTCTCCTACTCTTTACAATTGCTATGTTCCATGATGGAGGCTTGATAGCGGCATGCCTATCCGCACGCCCAAAAAAAACGGTGTGCAGCCGCTGCACGCCACTTCAGAAAGGCGTGCAGAGGCTGCACGCCCTTCCCCGCAGGCTGCACGCCATTCGCACGCCTTCAATAGGCGTGCGACCCTGCCAGACAGGCATGCAGAGCCTGCACGCCTGTCTGGAGGGCGTGCAAAGCCTGCACGCCCTTTGGACAGGTGTGCAGGCTTTGCACGCCTGTCGGCTCATGTAAGCCTCTCGATTCAAGAGGCTTGCGTGAGCCGCGCAATTGGTGCTACGGTGTACGTAGCTCCGATTGCGCGGCTCACGTAAGCCTCTCAAATTGAGAGGCTTACGTGAGCCAGCCCAGGCCAGTTCCGCTGGAACTGACCTGGGCGCGGGAACAGAAACTCACCACCAACCACCCGGATCCGCAAGCAAACAACCGGCCATGCCCGACGACTACTCAACGGACCCACCACCACGGTAAGCCCCCCCAGGCCCTACTTGTGGGCAAAGAGAGGCCTCCTGGGCCCCTTTTTGCCCAAAAAAAAACCCTCCCGAGCCACCCAGGGCCTTTTATTGGTCCAAAAGGAGCCTGATGGGCCCCTTTTGGCCCAAAAAAAGGCCTCATCAGACCCCCAGACCCCACATCAAGCCCAAAAGGGGCCTTCCTAGCCCCTTTTGGGCTAATTAAAAGCTCCGCAGCCCCAAAGGGGCATGCTTGGCCCCTCTTGGGCTTGAAAAAAGCACCCACAAGCCCAAATAGAGCCCCAGAAGGCTCCATAAGTGCTCCATAATCCCCCCAGCCCCCCAATCAAGCCCAAAAAGTGCCTGCTGGGCCCCCTTTGGGCTAAATAAAAAGCCTGCAAGCCCCCCAAGCCAAAAGAAAGTGCTCAAACGGGGTGGTCAATGGCAGAAACAACTGTCCAAGCCAATCAAAAACACCCCAAAGGAACCCCAATCATTGTCTTGAGTTATATTAAGCTGACATGTCAGTCTTTACATCACAAAACAGCTCAACACCCCGCTTCAAAATAGACAGACACCATATTAAACCCAAACCAGTTTCACCAACAAAACAATGGCATCCCTTTTGCCAATCCAAACTGCCTAGTCAATAGTGTCCCCCCAATCTGGTAAGCACATTTCTGTTTTCAGTTCACTGGCTTATTTGGGGAATTAGAGAAATATTAACTATGGTTATATGTTAAAATAAGGGTCAGCCTCTAGGCACACCAAACATTTACTTCATGTACACCAAAAAGGTGTACTTTGATCATGCACACCAAAGTTGTTGGTGTACAAAAGTATGTACACCAAGAAAGATGGTGTACACCATAGCATACCCCAATAATTTTGGTGTACACTGTATCTCACACCAAAAGGTGAGAAATTAGTGGTGTGCACAGCAAGTTCACCCCAAATAATTGGTGTGCATTAATCTTGGACACCAAATTACCAAAGATTTACAACCTGTGAGAGGGGTGAGCCCCTCTGCACACCAGATATTTTTGGGGTGTTCACACCCTGCACCCCACCATCTATCACCCACAAACCATCTTTGGTTCACATGAAGTAAATTTTTGGTCTGCCAAGAGGCTGAATCATTACAAAAACCATGAAATACCAGATAAAACTTCAGAAACACATTCTACAAGAAAAATGAACCTAAGAATCAACTCACAGAATCTTTGTTGCATGGATGGATCAGGAGTTATGGCCAATACAAGTTCCAACACCCAGTTTTACTTCAGTATATACAGCAATCATTTCAGACATCTACATCTAGTGACACCCATGACAGTGAGAGATGTTTTCTTTCATTTCCTTTTTTCCAGTGTTGATTTTTTGGTGTGCCACTTGTGCAACCTGATGTAGATATTGGTGTACACTACTTATGTACACCAAATGACTTGGTGTACATACCAGTGCACACCAATGTTTTGCCTTTTTTGGGGTATATATGCATGTACACCAACATTTTTGGGGTGCATGTCTATGTACACCTGCTTTTTGGTGTGCATTATGGCCTTATACCAATATTATTGGTGTACACACTTGTGTACACCAAAATCTTGGTGTACATGAAGTAAAAGTTGGGTGTGCCTAAAGGCTGACCCTAAAATAAAGCAGGCAGTGCCACTTCAATATGGCCATCCAAACCTCTCTACGCACCCACAAATTGATGTCCAGTCTGGGCAATCCAATCTGCCACCACCAACTGCTTATTATGGAGGGGCCAACTTACTCCCAGTAAGCAACCATTCAGTTATAGATGCACAACTCTTCATCAGAATAGTTAAAGACTTTGTTTAAATAAAACAGGAAGGTCCACTTCATTATGGCAATGCAAATGTCTCTGTGGAACAATCAAAAGTCACCTGGTCTACCCATCCCTACCAGCCAATAAACACTATGTTTTATGGCGGGGCCCATTTACTCCCAGTTGGCAACCTTTCACTTATTATTGCACAACTATGAATTCAAAAAATTAATGACTGACCACTTTGAATCATTCCAAAATTACAACAGCAAAACTCTTGTGAAAATGCCGATCAATTTTTGAACCCAAACATGGCTGCATACCAAGCAAACGCCTCCCGTTGCACTGATGTGAATGTGCCCACAACAACCAGTTATTACGGAGGGTTGAACTTACTCCAAGTAGGCATCCTCTTAGTTACAGTTGCATCACTCATTATTAGAGTAATAAATTACTGACTGACTCTTTTCAATCACCCCCCTTTTCCCACAGCAAAACTCTTGGGCAAATGCCAATCAAGGCATTATGTCGGGTTTGACCTCGTTATCATACCAGAGCAACTCAATCAGTGGCGGGGCAAACATGCCACCAAATTTGAATGAGCCTGTCAGTCTGGTCACGCAAAATGTAAGCTCTAGTTAAGCAGGCCCTTGCAGAGCACACCCTGATTTTGTTTCATCCTTCTGGGTATTTCATCTCCATGGCATATTCACAAACCAACTCAATGCATGGATTTGTGCAAAACTCCAATCCCATCAATACCGGCATACCCATTGGGCACTCTACCCGGCCCAGTTATCAACAATGGATCAGCTCCAATCAAGTAAGCAGTCCCCAATTTCATTCTTCCTTCAAAGAATTCCAAATCTTCTATATTGTGACCTCATTACATCCTTCATGATTCCAATTCAGCAACCTATGAACAATTCTCTGGTTCTGCTCTATGAGGCACCATTTCATGTAGGTACTGCCAAGTACAAATAGGTATAATACATGCACTAACAAACGTCTCCATTTTTTAAACCTAGCAATCAATGCATCCCTTGTCAAGTCAAGCACCCGGGGGGTCACACATGTCACACCATATCTTCTCCCCAACTGTTCCACTTCCAGCCCTCAACACTACCTCCCCCACTGTTCCACTTGGAGCCCTCAACACTAGCCATTTGGCCTTGTCTCCTTCCCAGCACTCATCATCTTTTGACATGCCACATATTCAACCAAGATCACCCAGTGCCTGCCCCACTCCAACTGTGCCTGGTCATTCAAGATCCAAGGACATGACCATGATGGAATTACCTCCAGCACCCAACACTCGTGTGTTCAATCATTTTACGTTTCAAATCAGATGAATAGATAGCTTACTGCCAATTTCCACTTTCACCCATTTCCCTCTGTGATTCAGTTATTCAATCCACGGAGATGCACATTCCACAAAAACCATATGTTGACAACACAAAAAAAGACCCACCAACCCTCAATAAATCCAAAATTGAGTCATATGACTATTCAGGAGGTCAGTAGTTAGACTCATCCATTTAGGCATTATGATATTTGGATACTGATATCTCAATTCAATAGAACCAATGGCACCTCCCCCAGAACACTTTTTTCCCTCTCTGGACAATTTGAAACTGTTTGTGCACAAGTGGTCAAGTTCACATGGGTACAAGCTTACAGTGGTGAACTCGAAAACGAACAAAAATGTCTACTTTGGATGCTCTCTACGAGGAAAGGATTGCTCCATTGATCAGGACTTGCGCAAAAGAGATTTGAGAAGCAAGTCAATTGGCTGTCCCTTCCACATTTTGGGGCACATCTCTTGTGCGCAGGCTTCTACCTCACACGTGTGGCATCTGCAATCGGCTTCAATCCCCCACAACCACTCAATGATCAATCTGAACTTTGAAGTTATTCACCAGAAGCTAAGCTCACTTGGGCAGAAAGAGGTTGCCCGGCTCTCCTCGTTTGGTATGGAACCCCAATCAATCTCCATCCAGCCCTCCAACTCCAAAGGCCAATTGGTTTCTAGCCGCACAATCTACAACTGCAAGGCAGGTCAGCTACGGGAGAAAATGCAGGGAATGGAGCCAATGCAGTATCTTGTCCATGCGGTCAATTCATCCAACTGGGTTCATCACTATGAACACAATCCAGAAGGGGAGCTCCTCTACCTGTTTTTTGCCCACCCAGCGGCCATCCAGTTGGCCAGGCGATTCCATCACATTGCTGTCATTGATGCGACTTACAAGACAAATCTCTGCAACTATCCGCTTCTCCATGTGGTTGGCCAAACTGCGACCAACCAATTGTTCTCCATTGCTTTTTGCTTCATGAGGTCTGAATCCGACTCAGCCTACCTTTGGGCCATTGAGCAACTAAGGTAAATAGCCACTTGGGGGTCATGGCTGTCTAAAATATGTGACAGAAAAATTGATATGATTGATCTCCCCATTTAGATCCGTCTGGAAGCCTAAAAAAACTACAAAGGTTTTTGTCACTGATCGGGACAAAGCCCTCCAAAACGCGCTGGCAAAAACCTTTCCCAATGCCACATTGAATGTCTGCCTGTGGCACATTGACCAGATCATTGTGGCCAATTGCAAAAGACATTTCTCAAATGATGATGGTTTTTGGGAGGATTTCATTAGGGTCAGCCTCTAGGCACACCAAACTTTTACTTCACGTACACCAAGATTTTGGTGTGCACAAGTGTGTACACCAGTAATATTGGTGTAAGGCCATAATGCACACCAAATAGCAGGTGTACATAGACATGCACCCCAAAAAGTTTGGGGTACATGCATATACACCCCAAAAAAGGCAAAAAATTGGTGTGCAACAGAATGTACACCAAGTCATTCGGTGTACGCAAGGAGTGTACACCAATATCTACTTCAGGTTGTACAAGTGGCACACCAAAAAAACAACATCTGGAAAAAACAAGGCAATGAAAGTAAACAAACCTCATGTTTGATGGGTGTCACTAGTTGTACATGTCTGTGATTGCTGCTGTATATACTGAGGTAAACCTGGGTGTTGGAACTTATATTGGCCATAACTCCTGATCCATCCATGCAACAAAGATTCCATGAGTTGTTTCTTAGGTTCATTTTGTCTGTAGAACATGTTTCTGAAGTTTTATATGGTGTTTTGAGGGTTTTGTAATGGGTCAGCCTCTAGACACACCAAAATTTCACTCCATGTACACCAAAAAGGGATTGTGGGTGCTAGATGGTGGGGTGCAGGGCGTGAACACCCCAAAGATATTTGGGGTGCAGAGGGGCTCACCCCTTTCACAAGTTGTAAATCTGTGGCAAATTGGTGTGCAAGGTTAATGCACACCAATTAGTTGGGGTGAACTTTCTGTGCACACCACTAATTTTGGACTTTTTGGTGTGAGATATAGTGTACACCAAAATCATTGGGGTATGCTATGGTGTACACCATCTTTATTGGTGTACATACTTGTTCACACCAACAAATTTGGTGTGCATGATCAAAGTACACCTTTTTGGTGCACATGAAGTAAATGTTTGGTGTGCCTAGAGGCTGACCCTTTCATTAAAAAGTGGCACTCAGTGGTGTATGCAACCGACGAGGACTCTTATGAGATCCATTGGACGAACCTGGAAAAAACTCTTGTGGATCGCTCACAGGTTCTTGATTACATCACTAAAAACATCATCCCTGCTTTCAAACTCTTCATGGCTTGCTGGGCTGGAAAAACTTCACATCTTGGCAACATCTCTTCCTCTCGCGCCAAATCAGGACACAGCTTCCTCAAGCTGTACGTCAAGAACAGCAGAGGGTCAATGGCCCACGTGTTTGATACGCTAGCAGCGGCAGTGGATCACCAGATTGACAATTGCATACAGCATCTCAACCAAGAGTCTGTCAAGGGCCTGTCTGGCCTGCCAAAATGCTTTCAGCCTCTTCACACAACAATCTCCACTCATGCCTTGAAATTGGCTGTGACCGAGTATGCGAAATTGTGTAAAATCCGGAAGGGCCAAGCTGACCCCACCGACCAGTTCACGGATACATTCTCCAATTCAATGGGAATCCCCTGTGCTCACAAAATGGCCCCTATATTGGACGAGAAGGGCAGCCTGGATCCTGAAGACTTCCACTCCCAGTGGGTTCTGGCATACAACCCGGATGGAGATGTAAGTCATTATTTCTAGCTTGTGTTGTTGCGTGCATTTGTCAAGGAGTCAACTGACATTTTTCCCTTGGCTGCAGCCCAATGCTGGTGATCTATACAGCTTTGATGCCAATTTTGAGGATTTGAAGCAGAAGATTTTGAGGACACACAACCCGTCAGCCTTGAAAGATGTTGTCAAAAGGTTCCGCAAGGTAATCCGCAAAACACATGTGGTCCCCAACTCCGCAACCGGTGAGGTTGTCCAAATGGCCCCCACTTCAATAATTTGCGCTAGGAACAAGAAAACCTCACAGGCAAAGAAGGCAGAAATGGCGGGCAAACGGAAACGGACAAGGGATCCCATTGCGGCTGAAATTGCGGAGCAGGAGATAAAAATGTCTGTGGCCAAGGAGAAAAGGAGGTCCGGGAATGCACTTTCTAAAAAGACAAGGATTCCCAGTCGCAAGAGTACCCCGCAAAGCCTTCCTTCATTGTTCACTGGGGAAAATGATTTGGATTATGCTCCAGAGCCTGAAGAGGCTGGCTCAGAAGCATCATTGGAACTGGACGCTGAAGATGAAGAGGCTGCGTCAGAATCCTCATTGGAAACGGATGCTGAAGAGGCTGGGACAGAATCATCATTGGAATTGGACCCTGAAGAGGCTGTGTCTGAATCATCATTGGAATACCTTGATATGGTGAGCTCCTTGTTTCTTACATGAGATAGTTGGGTCAAGTCAGATGGGTCAGCTTAAGACACAACCATTTTTAGGTAACAAATGATCAAAGAGATGTATTTGTTCATCAAGGCTAAGAAACCAATGATCAAGGTGCGGATTCGGACAATGAAGCAGCGGGATCCCATGATCAAGCTGCATATGATGCCCCATTGGTATGTATTTGATTCTTTGAGGATGCACTGCTCTTGATCCTATAACCAATGTGATTGCACCCACACATTCTATCCATGCAGGTTCAGGAACTTGATGATCAAGAAGTGGAATTTGTTTTTCAACGGGAAGAATTTGATGATCAAGCAGGGCAATTGAGAAATGATGCCCACTTGGTAATTGTTTGCTTCTTTAAGGATGTGCTGTTGTGAATCCCATAAGCAATGTAATTGACTCTATTGATTCTATCCATGCAGGAATCCCACAATCCACCTCCTCAAAGTGTAGCAAATGTTGCGGCAACAAGAAACGTGCAAAGTGTTAGTTTCTTGGGGATATCATGTTCCATTGACTCTCTGTTTCTGGTTGAGTTTATTTGATCATTTTTTTGACATCAAAATTTCCGCAACAGGCATTGGGCAGCCGAGGGATCTCAGTGAGTTTATATCTTCATATGTTCTGTTCCCTACAAAGATAGTAGCTTCTGCTGACATGACAAATCAGGAAAAACACCAACAGCAAATACCACTTTGGATTTTTGCGCATGTTCAATCAATCTATGACCCACCTGGCAATGGCAACTGTGGCTACCATTGCCTTGCTCATGCCTTGGCCAAGGAGCCTCAATACAATGCCTATCAAGTTCAGGGGTGGTACAAAGTCCGCTGTGATCTGCTCAAAGAGATGGGAAACAACAAACCCGTCTGGACCAGAAAATTTGGTGGGTCACAAGCATACCACAAGGTTTACAAAAGAATCCACGTCAACAAACCAAAACCTGGAGATGACTGGGTTTCCAAAAATCATTGGCTTTCCAGCCTGGATGAAGGCGCCCTGGCAGCAAATGCATACAATAGGCCAATTGTATGCCTTCAAAACAAACACAATGTCACCTTTCTCCCAGTCACCAAACCTCCTGGTGAGCGGCCCAAGGATCCAATCTACTTATTATACTCTGACCCCGAGCACTGGGTACTTGTGAGTGTCAAAAGAGGAATCACCCCATTCCCCCCTCCAGTTGTCCCTTGCTTGTATCCAAATTCACCTGCAGGGGATTGGCTTGTTAAGATAGAGAGCTCAGTGGCCCTATTTCGTGATCTTGCCATCAATCAGGGGTTGATGTGACATGTAATCCTCTCAGGTGATTAGGTAGCCTCCTTTTTTGTGTCTCTGGTTTTTCATTGTCTATGTTGCTCAATCTATCACTTATCATCTCCTCCATGGTTGCTTGTTGTCTGATCTACTTTGATCATTTCATTTATCTTGTTTATGATTCTTCTATTCTTGTTTTGTCATGTGTAATATTCATTTTGAAAGGGCATCAGTAAAATAATCTGGTATTCCATGCAGACACCCAGGTTGATTCAGTTTATTTGCACTTTTTGAACGTTATGAAACCCCTTTAGTTTTATCTATTAATAATTTCCTTTGAGACACCAATCTTTAAATGGCACACATCAATCATTGATCTTACATGATCACCTTCCTCCTAATCAATCCTTACTCCCCCGGGCCGCTCCTACCTCGGTAGAATGTTATCTTCATTCTTCTACTGTGCTATATGATTAATCACCTTTTCCTGTTCTCCAAAGTGGATCAGAAATTAAGTCATGGATATGATTTTTTACTTTTATGAAAATTTTCCATAGCGCATGAATGGGTTGCGCACAGCAGCCGTTTGAATATTTGGGCAAAATCTTGCGCAAACTGTTCATGCGCTATGGGAGGTTTTCATGACAGTCAAAAATTATATCCATGACTTAATTTTTGATCCACTTTTGAGCCCATTTGGACCAGCCTTAATTTCTGATACATTTTTGAGCCCATTTGGACAAGCCAAACAGAAGTTACATCATTTGAGTAGGAGGATATTCTGGCCAAATCTTTGAATGGCCGTCGTGCCCAAACCATTGATGCGCTATGGAAAATTTTCATAAGAGTAAAAAATTATATCCATGACTTAATTTCTGATACACTTTTGAGCCCATTTGGACAAGCCAAACAGAAGTTACATCATTTGAGTCGGAGGAGATTCTGGCCAGATCTTCAAACGGCCGCCGTGCCCATACCATTCATGCGCTATGGAAAATTTTCATAAAAATAAAAAATTATATCCATGACTTAATTTCTGATCCACTTTGGAGAACAGGAAAAGGTGATTAATCATATAGCACAGTAGAAGAATGAAGATAACATTCTACCAAGGTAGTAGCGGCCCGGGGGAGTAAGGATTGATTAGGAGGAAGGTGATCATGTAAGATCAATGATTGATGTGTGCCATTTAAAGATTGGTGTCTCAAAGGAAATTATTAATAGATAAAACTAAAGGGGTTTCATAACGTTCAAAAAGTGCAAATAAACTGAATCAACCTGGGTGTCTGCATGGAATACCAGATTATTTTACTGATGCCCTTTCAAAATGAATATTACACATGACAAAACAAGAATAGAAGAATCATAAACAAGATAAATGAAATGATCAAAGTAGATCAGACAACAAGCAACCATGGAGGAGATGATAAGTGATAGATTGAGCAACATAGACAATGAAAAACCAGAGACACAAAAAAGGAGGCTACCTAATCACCTGAGAGGATTACATGTCACATCAACCCCTGATTGATGGCAAGATCACGAAATAGGGCCACTGAGCTCTCTATCTTAACAAGCCAATCCCCTGCAGGTGAATTTGGATACAAGCAAGGGACAACTGGAGGGGGGAATGGGGTGATTCCTCTTTTGACACTCACAAGTACCCAGTGCTCGGGGTCAGAGTATAATAAGTAGATTGGATCCTTGGGCCGCTCACCAGGAGGTTTGGTGACTGGGAGAAAGGTGACATTGTGTTTGTTTTGAAGGCATACAATTGGCCTATTGTATGCATTTGCTGCCAGGGCGCCTTCATCCAGGCTGGAAAGCCAATGATTTTTGGAAACCCAGTCATCTCCAGGTTTTGGTTTGTTGACGTGGATTCTTTTGTAAACCTTGTGGTATGCTTGTGACCCACCAAATTTTCTGGTCCAGACGGGTTTGTTGTTTCCCATCTCTTTGAGCAGATCACAGCGGACTTTGTACCACCCCTGAACTTGATAGGCATTGTATTGAGGCTCCTTGGCCAAGGCATGAGCAAGGCAATGGTAGCCACAGTTGCCATTGCCAGGTGGGTCATAGATTGATTGAACATGCGCAAAAATCCAAAGTGGTATTTGCTGTTGGTGTTTTTCCTGATTTGTCATGTCAGCAGAAGCTACTATCTTTGTAGGGAACAGAACATATGAAGATATAAACTCACTGAGATCCCTCGGCTGCCCAATGCCTGTTGCGGAAATTTTGATGTCAAAAAAATGATCAAATAAACTCAACCAGAAACAGAGAGTCAATGGAACATGATATCCCCAAGAAACTAACACTTTGCACGTTTCTTGTTGCCGCAACATTTGCTACACTTTGAGGAGGTGGATTGTGGGATTCCTGCATGGATAGAATCAATAGGGTCAATTACATTGCTTATGGGATTCACAACAGCACATCCTTAAAGAAGCAAACACTTAGCAAACCATTCATGTGCTATGGAAAATATTCATAAAAGGAAAAAATTATATCCATTAACTAATTTCTGATACACTTTTGAGCCAATTTGGCCAGGCCAAACAGAAGTTACATCATTTGAGTAGGAGGAGATTCTGGCCAAATCTTCAAACGGCCGCCGTGCGCAAACCATTCATGCGCTATGGAAAATTTTCATAAAAGGAAAAAATTATATCCATTACCTCATTTCTGATACACTTTTGAGCCAATTTGGCCAAGCCAAACAGAAGTTACATCATTTGAGTAGGAGGAGATTCTGGCCAAATCTTTAAACGGCCGCTGTCCGCAAACCATTCACGTGCTATGGAAAATTTTCATAAAAGTAAAAAATTATATCCATTAACTAATTTCTGATTCACTTTTGAGCCCATTCGGACAAGCCAAACAGAAGTTAAGGCTTTTTATTTAGCCCAAAGGGGGCCCAGCAGGCACTTTTTGGGCTTGCTTGGGGGGCTGGGGGGTTTTTGGAGCACTTATGAAGCCTTTTGGGGCTCTATTTGGGGTTGTGGGTGCTTTTTTCAGGCCCAAGAGGGGCCAAGCATGCCCCTTTGGGGCTACAGAGCTTTCAATTAGCCCAAAAGCGGCTTGGCAGGCCCCTTTTGGGCTTGATGTGGGGTCTGGGGGTCTGATGAGGCCTTTTTTTGGGCCAAAAGGGGCCCATCAGGGCCCTTTTGGACCAAAACAAGGCCCTGGGTGGCTCAGGGGGACTTTTTGTGGAAAAAAGAAGCCCAGGAGGCCCCTTTTTGCCCTAAAATGGGGCCTGGGGGGGCTTACCTTGATGGTTGGGTCTGGTGAGTGTCTGTTGGGCGTGGCCGGTCATTTGCTTGCGGATCTGGGTGGTTGAACTTGGTGGCGGGTTTCTGTACCCGCGCCCAGGTCAGTTCCAGCGGAACTGGCCTGGGCTGGCTCACGTAAGCCTCTCGATTTGAGAGGCTTACGTGAGCCGCGCAATTGGAGCTACATACACCGTAGCACCGATTGCGCAGCTCACGTAAGCCTCTCAAATTGAGAGGCTTACGTGAGCCGACAGGCGTGCAAAGCCTGCACGCCTGTCCAAAGGGCGTGCAGGCTTTGCACGCCCTCCAGACAGGCGTGCAGGCTCTGCACGCCTGTCTGGCAGGGTCGCACGCCATATGCACGCCTATTGAAGGCGTGCAAATGGCGTGCAGCCTGCGGGGAAGGGCGTGCAGCCTCTGCACGCCTTTCCGACGCGGCGTGCAGCGGCTGCACACCGTTTTTTTTGGGCGTGCGGATAGGCGTGCGCAAAACCTTTGGGCGTGCCGCTATCAAGCCCCGAATATGTGGCATGTCAAAAGATGATGAGTGCTGGGAAGGAAACAAGGCCAAATGGCTAGTGTTGAGGGCTCCAAGTGGAACAGTGGGGGAGGTAGTGTTGAGGGCTGGGAGTGGAACAGTTGGGGAGAAGATATGGTGTGACGTGTGTGACCCCCCGGGTGCTTGACTTGACAAGGGATGCATTGATTGCTAGGTTTGAAAAATGGAGAGGTTTGTTAGTGCATGTATTATACCTATTTGTACTTGGCAGTACCTACATGAGATGGTGCCTCATGGAGCAGAACCAGAAAATTGTTCATGGGTTGCTGAATTGGAATCATGAAGGATGTAATGAGGTCACAATATAGAAGATTTGGAATTCTTTGAACGAAGAATGAAATTGGGGACTGCTTACTTGATTGGAGCTAATCCATTGTTGATAACTGGGCCGGGTAGAGTGCCCAATGGGTATGCCGGTATTGATGGGATTGGAGTTTTGCACAAATCCATGCATTGAGTTGGTCTGTGAATATGCCATGGAGATGAAATATCCAGAAGGATGAAACAAAATCAGGGAACTGAAAACAGAAATGTGCTTACCAGATTGGGGGGGACACTATTGACTAGGCAGTTTGGATTTGCAAAAGGGATGCCATTGTTTTGTTGGTGAAACTGGTTTGGGTTTAACATGGTGTCTGTCTATTTTGAAGCGGGGTGTTGAGCTGTTTTGTGATGTAAAGACTGTCATGTCAGGTTAATATAACTCAAGACAATGATTGGGGTTCCTTTGGGGTGTTTTTGATTGGCTTGGACAGTTGTTTCTGCCATTGACCACCCCGTTTGAGCACTTTTTTTTGGCTTGGGGGGCTTGCAGGCTTTTTATTTAGCCCAAAGGGGGCCCAGCAGGCACTTTTTGGGCTTGATTGGGGGGCTGGGGGGATTATGGAGCAGTTATGGAGCCTTTTGGGGCTCTATTTGGGGTTTTGGGTGCTTTTTTCAAGCCCAAGAGGGGCCAAGCATGCCCCTTTGGGGCTACGGAGCTTTTAATGAGCCCAAAAGGGGCTGGGAAGGCCCTTTTTGGGCTTGATGTGGGGTCTGGGGGTCTGATGAGGCCTTTTTTTGGGCCAAAAGGGGCCAATCATGTCAGCTTGCTACTGTGACAGAGCCAACCTGACAAAAGTAACATAAAAAGAGACATTATTACTACAGTATTAGGACCCACTTATATGATTAATAATGCACCAAAAACTCAGTTTACTTATTTTTATCCAATGAGCTTAGCAAAGTCCTGGCACCATAAAAATAAGTAATAAATTAAAATAACAACTACGTTTTACAAAAATACTAAATAACTTCTAAACCTTGAGGATAACTTAGAATATTATGTCATATTCTGAATCCTCATGCAAATTTATGTAGGGTCCCTCACTGGAAGTACCCCTAAATTCCTACTCCTTCACCTTGCACCAATTACCCGTAAGAATTGGCCACAAACATATGTCACACAGACATTACACACGTATGTACTTGTTATATATGCATACTATATGTGAAATGACCAATTATGGACTTATAATTGAGGTGTTGTGTATAGTTTGGGAGTTAGGCCCAATTGGGGTTTAAACCTCCAACCCCGCAAGTGGATTATATAATCCAATTGGAAATTGGCCAAATGCGTGGAAATAGCTAATCCCCTAGTTACCACATATGTACAAGTGTAACTAGGGTAAAAGTAGATTCTACGTGGTTTATTTACAAAGTTTTATTAATAAAAACCTTGAAGACATAAGAGTAACATGGCCAGTGTGGCCTTTAATGATTGGCCTTAGCCATTTGTGGCCCATTTGCGTCATTTGTGGCCCATATGCGTCATTTGTGGCCCATTTCAGATACAATCACACGTCAGTGTTGTTATGTACCTTAGTTACAATGACCAAATAGGTTATTAAGTTCAGGGAAAGCACTTGTGACGCTGAATTAATGACCAGCAGTGTCATTGGGATGAGCCTTGTGAATGCCAATCTCCCAAATTGGCCACATTGCGCTGAAAACCAGTTACTACACGCACACAGACAGAAAGGTCCTCCACTATGAGTGAAATTAGTATATATAGAGCCCTCTTTCCACGCCAAAAGTTGTTCCCCATCATCAATTATTATTACAGTCAATCAATTACGCCGTGTCCTGTCCTTATTTCAGTTACTCTGCCCTGTTTTGCCTGTTTTATCCGTGGTGTTCTCTTTAAATCAACCATCCTACGTGTCCAGCTCCTGCGCAGAAACCCTTCAGTCTACCCAGCAGCTCTACTTCACCCCCCTACGTGGCTTTTTGGCTTGAAAGAAGCAATAGTGAGTACTTCTTTCATCCTTCTGTCCCCATTCTGGTTCCTTAATTGGAAAAGCACTTTGGTACCACCTTCTGTTACGCAGAAACCCATTGTTTGCTTAATCAGATACCACCCTGGTTTGCAGATCTCTGATTTAGAGGGCACCTACAAACACCCCTGCGCCAGCAGGCCCCTCTATAAAAGAATTGTATTCTTTTATATCTTCTTTTTACTACTTTTCTATGTGAAAATGCCCCACTTTACCCGTCATTTGCACTCTTATCACCTTGTGTAGCTAAAAGGTTCTAGTCCTTGGCATCACAGAGGCTGACACATCAGGCCCCTTTTGGACCAAAAAAAGGCCCTGGGTGGCTCAGGAGGGTTTTTTTTGGGCAAAAAGTGGCCCAGGAGGCCCCTTTTTGCCCAAAAGTAGGGCCTGGGGGGGCTTACTGCGGTGGTGGGTCCGTTGAGTAGTCGTTGGGCATGGCCGGTTGTTGGCTTGCGGATCCGGGTGGATGGTGGCGGGTTCCTGTACCGGCTCCCAGGTCAGTTCCAGAGGAACTGGCCTGGGCTGGCTCACGTAAGCCTCTCAATTCAAGAGGCTTACGTGAGCCGCGCAATTGGAGCTACGTACAACGTAGCACCAATTGTGCGGCTCACGTAAGCCTGTCGAATCGAGAGGCTTACGTGAGCCAACAGGCGTGCAAAGCCTTCACGCCTGTCCGAAGGGCGTGCAGGCTTTGCACGCCCTCCAGACAGGCGTGCAGGCTCTGCACGCCTGTCTGGCAGGGTCGCACGCCATATGCACGCCTATTGAAGGCGTGCAAATGGCGTGCAGCCTCTGCACGCCTTTCCAAAGCGGCGTGCAGCGGCTGCACACCGTTTTTTTTGGGCGTGCGGATAGGCGTGCCGCTATCAAGCGCCCAATTGCAAACATTCATTTGCTGCCGTGGTGTATATACATACTTGGGTTGGTGAGAAACTGAACCTAATGTCATGGGAAAAAGAATAATGAAAGTGTGGAAATATGTATATAGACTAAATGGATGGAAAACATGACATCACACCGTGGTGTACACCACGGCAAAAAACAGAAGTTTTTGATTGGTTCTCAAAACGGCATGGGGAAGTTTCCCATTCACTCAGCAGGGGATGTCGGCTCCGGGACCCTGCAAACACCGTTTTTCAAAATTTGGAGCAGAAGTTCTCATGCGGGTTGGCCAACTGCCAACCCACAAGATTAATACGGCTCACAAACCTCCGGTCAACCAATAACAAACCGCAACCAAACATTTTTCTTGTCAAGAAATCAAGCAAAACACTGCCTCTCAAGTCAAAAGGATGAGAGGCGGAGTCAAACTCTGCTGCACCAGTAGGTGGCCAACATCCATACCACTTTGGCCACCCATATCATTACCAACAAGCACATTTTCTACACCTAAGTACACAGTTTTTTCAGCCTTGTAGATAGGTTAATTTTTTTTTTGCAAGACCATGATTTCTCAAACTTTCAAGGAAAAACAACCCTTCTGAGCTATCTTTTTGAATCTGTTTGTTTTTTTGAGTTTGGATTCTGACTTGGGACTTAGCCCAAAATTTTCTTGATTGGGTTGGTTTGTTTCATTTCTGTATACTTCCACAGTCTACATCTGGTACATGCACCATGGCAAAAAACAGAAGTTTTTGTGTGGTTCTCAAGAACGCACGCAAACATTTTTTATTCAATCAGCAGGGGAAGTTGGCTCCAGGCCCCTGCAGAAACCTTTTTGCAAAAGTTTGTGCAGAAGTTCTCAAGTGGTAACAGAACCGTTATGAACACCAAAAAAAAACCTGTAAAAAGATTAGGTTCAATTGAACCAATTGACTTTTGCACGCACCCACCGGTTGACTTCTTGGGAAAAACTTTTGCTTTGCAGGCCAGCCAAGGCAAAACAAGGAGCCAAACCCGCACTCTGATGAAAGACAAGCAGTTCACTCTGCTTCCACTGACCACTCAATAATCAGGCCAATATGAAGGAGGGACAATTTGTGTGATTTGTACTTGTTTTCTTTTGCCCAGCATTTTTTTCTGAGAAAGATTGATTTCTCAAAGTTTCAAGAGAAAAAAGCTCAGTGGCTTAACCCTGTAAACTTCTGTTTTTTGAAGAAATTTCCTTCCAACAAGCAACTTAGCGCTGTTGGAGCTTGCTCCTGCTCATTTGCTTGGAGAACTTCTTTTTTGTAGTTGGTTGATAAATCCACAGTCAAATTGGGGATATAAAGCCATTTTCCCACAGAAAAAAAACTCCGTCTTGTGGGACAATGGATTTATGAACCTTGGGAACCTCAAGATTTGACCTTTGTATTGAAATGTTTTGAAAAGGTTCCCATAAACTTTTTCTTTCACCGTGGTGTACATAGTCCAGGATGAATCAAATGCGATTGATTGACAGCAGCAACAAGCAACCTCTGAACAGCATCAAGAACAGTGTTGGAATGCAGCCAAAGCCAATGGCCAAGATGTCGTTGCTACCTTGGTAATGGTCATTCACCAACCAGCCACGCCCACACGAGCAGCAGCAGAAGAATCACCTGTCCTTACTCCAGAACAAATTTGACTCCATCAATCAACAGCCTGCAATGAACAGAAGGGACAGCAGTGTTTCACGGCAAAGGAAAACCAACGGGCAAGCTAATGTTGCTGTTGTTTGGAAGGCTGGAGCTTTCTGGCTGCAAAATGTGTGGGACCAACAAGTCAGTCCAACACTTGTCGGATTGGCTTGTCCTATGAGACGCTTCCTGATATCCAGTAAAACATCTCTTGGACTTGATAAAACTTGCCTTCTCTCTATAATCAGATAGGAGCCAAGAGTTTCATGACCAATATATAGATCACAAGATCCCCTCCAGCAAGTTTATAGAGAGCTGTCTATATCAAGCTGCTTGTAACAAACCCTTCGCGGTATTCTAGCAGAGAAAAATAAAGCCAAATCAAGCCATATCACCAGCTTTTTAGAGCGTCATCTCGGCCATCAACAAGTTCAGAAGATGCTCTTCTTTGGCATACATCCTACTTTTCTGATATTTAGTTTAGAAGCCTGGATAAAATCCCAAGGCGTTCAAACTATGGAAATAGAAAACGACTTGGCTGAGGCCCAGCCTCAACGTCATCTGGACATGAACCTTTGCAACTCACCGGCCAGGTGCAATCTTCTGAGTGATTGACTCGCAACCAAAGCCTTGAGAACCAAGAAGAGTTTTTAAGAAGAGATGGTGGCCAAAAGCTTGTCTGAAACTCCATTAATGCAAGGTAAGAATCCACTTCTAATCAATCATTTGCTCAAATCAATACATGCTGCGCTCACACCGTTGTGCAATTTGTTACATGCAACTATTTGATTGGCTAGCTTCCCGCCACAATTTAGACAGTTTAGAGATCAACCGGAAGCCAAGGATAAAAAGTGGTTGGTAATCCTCTTCTCCCTTTTCAAAAAGCTTTACTGATCAATACATACATGTCATTAACATTTATCAGAACAACAAACAGAGGCGCTTAGACGTTACCAAGAAATTATTAATTGTTTAGATCATTGGCAGTTTGAGTTACTGATCAAATGCAGACTGACTCCTGCTGTAGAATCAAGGATGAGAAACAAAAGGAACATTTTTGGACAAGAAGTGAGAAATATTTACACACCAAGGATATACGGTATGAAAGGGGAAGCTTTCCAGCCCAAAGTTCCTCAAATTAAAGAAGATCTTGCGGAGACAATCTTAGATCTTGTCAGACCAACATGGCTTGATAATTTGTTTCAGATAATTCAATCCTTAAAAAAAGAGCAAGTAATGTCTGAAAAAACATTTGCAGAAGGATCTTGGCTAATTAGGGGGTATCAAAAATACCAAATCCACAGGTAGAAACCAGTCAATTATCCAAAAATCTTTTTCTTCATTACTGCATCCAAAATGGTGCTTGATGATCAACCAACAGGTTTTAAAAATGGTGGATTTTTGAAAACCAGTCAATTACATAAGTTTGGAATTGCCTATATTTGATACCCCCTATTAGGGGGTATCAAATATGACCAAACCAGTCAATAAAATCCGTCAATTAGAAATGGCCAAATCCACAATTTCTAATTGACTGGTTTCCAAAACGGGGTAGCTAAAAACCCAATGGGTTTTGAAAACAAATAACCCAGGTTTATCAACCAAATCCATCATTTCCAAATAAGTCAATTTTATCACACCTCGCAAAGTCTAAACGATCACTCATCCTGAAACAAATCACTCCTCCTGAAACAATCACTACTCGTCAAACATTCAC
>PGCI01000437.1:0-63374 GCA_002873125.1 Puccinia coronata f. sp. avenae | reverse complement strand
TGATAAAAAAAGCTTCGTAGTAGCTGCTGTCCGCACTGCCCGCCCTAATCCTTGAGCCACGTTTTTGGTAGTCCTGCTTATTTCTGATCACTATTGTCTAATAATATCATGAGTCAAGCACAATTCTCTAACTCCTCATACTTCTCTTCTAGACCGCGTGAGGCAAGCCTATTACCACTGGCTCCGGTGCGTCAAATAACACCACCGGCTCAAGCCTTATTGCAGCTACCACAACCATGTCCGCAACCTTTCAAAGACATTATTTCAGATGTTAGACTTGATTGCTGGACCCGCTCGACACACGTTTATCCTGCAGCCTACCCTCGTTCGCTAAGTGGATCATCAGTCCATGATGCTGTTCTCCCCAAGTACCCGAAGTCTATCAGTCCCGTTGACATAGCCCAAGATATAAGGGCTCGGAACTTGGGAGCTCAACGGAGGATGGATGTTAATGGTCAGGTTGATGAGCCTCAGTTATTCATAGCTGTTGCTCGATACTTTATCAACTCAGAATTCGAAGACCATCGAAGCGCCTCGTCTGCTGAGGACGAGGATCCAGTCACCTTGATATTAGTCCATGCAAACAGTTTTCACAAGGAGGTTAGGAATTCATCCTCCTTTTTTTTTTTTGCAGATAGTCACATGATCTCTAGCTCTAACGGTGCACCGTTTCTTATCCAGACATGGGAGCCAATGTTGGCACATTTGCTAGTATCTCCCGTGGGAAGAAAGATACGAGAAGTATGGGCCGTCGATGGTCCACAGTATGGTGACAGTGCTGTCATCAATCTCCCCAATCTAGGGCTGTCTGGTAAGTGACGGTGTGTGTGTGTGGGGTGCATATCGCAGAGGAATCTTTGAGCTACAAGAATTGATGAAAGCTCAATCATTTTTATTATCCGATTCATTTACAATCTTGTATACAGTGGACGGAGGAGATTTTGCACGCGATTTGCTCAACTTGATCCTTTTTTATCTGCCCGACGAAAGTTTCTGCCGGTCTGAAAACATTCCCGTTGTTTTGCCTCAACTGGAATGTCCTATCAGCTCCTTTGCCCTGCTGGACCAGTCACCCCTTCCAGCCCAACTGAGCAAGCCGATCCACTGGCGGAATCGCAAGTTGGGACTGATAGGACATTCGATGGGTGGTACGATTGCTGCGTTAGCCGCTACTTCGATTCCCGAACTTTTCCATTATGTTATCCTCTTGGACCCGGTCATGTCATCACTCGAAAACTTCAGTTTTCGGCACTTAGCACATTTGTTACTTTCCGCAATACGCCGGAGGGAGCAATGGGAGAATTCGGAAATGGCATGGAAAAGTTTCCAAGGAGGTCAGAATTTCTTCGGGCTCTGCGACCCACCAGTTTTGCGTAGATATGTGCAATATGCTCTCAAATCGGACCGGCCCACCGAACTTAAGTGCAACAAATTACATGAAGCATCGGCTAGCACGGATGCTCAAAATAGGGTCTCTCAGGCGTACCTCAGACTTCTCGATTGCTATAAAGACGGCCACGAACCGCCTTTCAATCTTTCTTTGATACTTGCAAACACAAACGAATCCACTTTCCCAGAGAAAAATTTGCGTCAAAATCCTTTCTTGACCCAAGAGAAGTTGGCCGTGAGGCATGCGAGCTTACGACATTTGATGATCCAGGAAAATCCTAGACATGTTGCATCCTTAATCTCGCAATCACTCATGAAGCGAAGCCACCATGCACAATCCTTCCAGGATGAATTTCACAATCTAATTTCTAAATTGTGACTCCGATCTCCTCTCTTGAAGTATGTGGTGTTCAATTTGGATGATGTTTCGCCTTTTTTAATCTGCCTCATGTCCAATTTGGATGCTGTCTCCCATCCTTTTTTCAAACGATGTCATGTTCAACTGGTTGGGTGTTGTTGCATGACTCCGTTTTTTTTTTCTCCTGCCAAAACCCGATTGCTTTTTATATATCTTTCCAGGAAAAATTTCACCATTGTGACTTGAATACCCTTTTTTTTAAAAAAAAAGCATGCCATGTTCACTTTGGGTTTTGTTGGTTTGCCTTCTTTTGAAACTGTGTCATGTTCAATTTTGGATGCCGCTTCTCGTTTTTTTCACCTTCAACTGAATGTTGTTGCGTGAAACTTGACGTTTCTACTCGGGTTGCATGTTTTCTGCTAAGATTCAACGTTCTCAGACTCTTCCAACTGAAGAGAACGGCTACAACCTTCGGGGGTTCAATCAAGCCTTTCTCTTGCGGAAAAATTAGAGGCTCTCAATTTCTCAAATAGTTTAAGCGGATAACCATGACGATGGATCAATCCTTCTGATTCTTTTATTTTTTCCTATTCATTTATACAAATATAGCACGTAGCAATTTCTCTTTAGATGACATGTATTCACAGATGAGCTGTAAGAACCACAAGCTGTTGTCCACTTTATACATCAACAAACCTACTGGAGTTTGTGTTTGTGTTTGCTGAGAGCTGAGAGGGGAGAAAGTATGTATTTCAAGAATAAAGCTACGTATAGATTAATCATTTTCGAGTAACCTGGTGATAAGTTTGACAGGGAACTTTTTCTCTTTCATTTCTGCTAGTTAATAAGTATGGTGACGAAAGTAGAGAGTATGAATGGATGATAACCTTTAAGAACAAATGCAAGACGTTGATTTCGTGTATCCACAAAGGGAGTTTGCCAATCACTGCTTCAAGAATGGGGAGGCATGTCAATGGCCGGCGGGAGTGATACTCATAGCTTGCGCGAAGGGATGACGCGCTCAAACGCCTTCTCCCAGTCCTGGTTGTCCAGATACGAGATGAGAATCTCGAGCACCTGAGCCATACACCGGGACGATGGTCGCATAATAATATCACCCAAAGTCAGGCACAAGAAAAACAAAAGAAAGCAAGTCAGCAACCTCGGTCCTTCCCGTTCCCTGTCAAATACGTATTTTTTTGTGTGTGTGTCTGTCCTTTGATATATAAAAAGAAAAGATGATGGGGTGTTGGAATTATTTACTTGGTTGACCGTGAGCACTTTGCGCGTTTTGAGCTGGGAGAAGTATTGGTTGATCGGCAGCTGGGCGTGCTGGAAGTTGTGCTGGACGGCGAGATCGAGACATAGATTCTTATTCCAAAAAAAAAAAGGGGGGGGGGATGATGGTGGGATTAGGTTAAAATGGAACATGCACGAAATCCAGAAAGAGAGAAAAAAAAAGTTGTCAAGGGATGCATACCTTGTACCGATTCCGATCCACCAGCGCCCCGATCACATACACCTTGTTCGGCTCGATGCATGTCAACACGTTCTCCGAGTCGGCGGTGAGGTAGATCACGTTCTGTTTATCCAGAAGTTCCTCTCGCAGTACCGGGTGATGCAGTTTGGGATGGCAGGGATCGATGGAGGGGTTGGTTGTATGATCAGTTTCGACTTTCGGTGGATCTTGGGGTGTGTCTTCTTCTCGTGGATGGTGGCCATCTTGGTTAATAGCAATTTCCATTTTCTCTTTGTCTTGCGATGATGATGATGATGATGATGATGAGCTAGTAGCGATTATTTGATTTTCAATATTTCCTTCATTGATCAACGTTTCTCCTGTCGATTCCACCCCCGTATTTCTCCTCGAAACAATGTCGTCCAACGACTGAGAAGTGAATTGGACGGATTTCCACTTGAGGTATTGGCTATCATTCTTGACAAACCGTTCGCTTAATCTTCCATCTACAAAACAACAACATCCATCCATCTAGTCAGTATCCAAGCGTTTTCCTTTTGTGTGTCATGTAGTATCGAGAGGAATAAGCGTAACTGAACGACGTGCACAGCAGTGATTCAAACTGCACGTTCGCTTTCCGGTTGATGGAGTACGAGTGGGCGATCTGCCGATCCAGCGAGATGATTTCCTGATGCAATTACCACGAGGGTCAGTTCAATAGCCTACATGGTTAAAGTCAATGATCATGAGCAAGACTTCACTTTTTCAGACATTTTATCGTCGAATCTACAGTCCAGTGCTACGACAGAGGGAAAGATGACGGTTGATTTCCTATCCTGCTGTTCTTCTGCTGAGGATTGAGTTGGTTGTTGTTGGTTGTTCTTCTGTTTCTGTTTTTTGAGTTCTGCTTTTTTCAGTTTCTTCCGTTCTCTTTCTGCTGCTCTTCTTGCTGGTCTTTCTTCCAGCATGAGCTGTCTCTTGATCTGTTTCTTGATTTGGTTCTTGGATACATTCTTGCTTGTTGTTGTTGTTGTTGTTGTTGTTGTTGTGTGTTCCTCCTGTTCTTGTTCCATGGCTTGTGTTGTGTTGTAGGTTTTTTTTTTTTTTTTATTATTTTTTTAGTACTCCTCTGCTGACATAAGCAGCGCACCCACCCTACTTAAACTCACTTTCCGATTTCCGTACAAAATATTTTTTCGAATCGAATTCTAAAAACATAAATACAATATTTTTTAAATAATTAATAAAACAATCGAGCAGGCGATGCAGTCAAGCGGAGCGAACGGAAACGCACTCACACTACAGGAGACGGTCAAGATGAACTACGACCAGCTGCTGCCCGGAGAGGGGAACCTGTGGAGCTCGATCCTGGACAGCGTGTCGAACAACAGAGAGAAGAGCACCCTGCCCACCAAGAAACTCATCATCCTCGGTCAGTCAGTCTCTTTCTCTCTGGATGGAGGCTCATGACCGGGTCCGGATTCGCTCTGGCGCTGATGCACCCTCCTCTCGCTCCGAAAACAGGGGAACGCAATTCTGGGAAATCAACCATCGCCTCGTATCTGTCCTCAACAACCTCGCCATCAGCCGACCAGAACAACACAACAACAACAACAGCAGCAGCAACAACAACAGCAACAACAACAACAACAACAACAACAACAACAACAAATACAAAAACAGCCATACAACCAGCTACGGACAAAGATGACGATGATGTGGACTTGGGCACAAGCTATACAACCGTCGAAATAGGCGACGATGGGGATGATGGTCAGTGGCGCAGCATCCCTCTTGGTGGCTTGTTCTAATTTTTTGAGGTGGTACATCCTGCAGATCCACTCGTCCGATTATCCCTCCATCAAATCCCATCAGCACTGCCACCCTACTCGCACCTACTTCCACTCATCCTCAATGCCGACTCACTACGAGAGGTAAGTTTCTCATTCTTTTATTCTTCTTCTTCTTCTTCAAAAAAAAAAAAAAAAAATCAATGAAGACCACCCTGTAATACAAACTGATGAACTCTCGATCAATACGAAAAACGCGCTGACCAAAAGATTTCCTCCTCTTTATTGATTTCAAGTCATTAATTCTAGTCCTGATCCCCTTCTCCCACCCTCATTCTCTGCTCACATCACTCGTCCGATGGTTAATCCTGATTCGCTCGGTGATCAAGTCGATCAAAGACACCATCAAGCCGGCCGAAGTTGGGCAACCGGCGGAGCGGGGAGAATACATCATTGAAGAGTGCAAGGAAGCGCTCGAATATCAGTACCGATCGTACCTCGAACCCGCCGGCCCCCAGCTGGCCTCGTCACTATCTGCGGAGACGGGCGAGGCGACGTCGACGGGGGGGAACGCGACGATCCATCTAGACCTGCCGCTGCCTCCGGGGACCTTGACGGAGAATATGGGCGTGGGGATAGTGGTGGTGTGCACCAAGTCGGACGAGATTGACCAACTGGAGAAGGAGAAAGACTTCAAGGAGGAGCAGTTCGACTTCATCCAGCAGGTGCTCCGGTCCATCTGTCTGCGGTTCGGCGGGGCACTCTTCTTCACCAGTCAGAAGAAAGCGGAAAGTCTTGTCAGGCTCCGGGCCTACGTGCTGCATCGGCTCTTTGGACAGTTGGTCTCCGCGGCCCCGGCCGCGGCCGGAACAGCTGCAGCAGCAGCAGCAGCAGCAGGGGCCCAAGCAGCAGCAGCAGCAGCAGTAGCAACAGCAGGGACATCGGCGACCACGAATGCGCGGCTGTTCCCGTTCCCGTATAAAGCCAATGTCGTGGATCGCGACGAAGTACTGATCCCGATGGGATGGGACAGCTGGGGTAAAATCAAGATCTTGAGGGACGGCTTCGACCCGCTGGTCGTCGGCAACGGCTGGCTCTTCGACCTCGAAAAACCCGCTCGCTGTCCTCTCCTTCCCCTCAGGCCCGCGGACGACCGGACCGAAAGCCAGCTCAACATCGTCGACGACCAGGTCGGCTACGACTCCGAGGGCCGCAAGATCGTTAGCGCCTGTAAGCTGTGGGAAGACATGATCGGCGAGACGGACGACGAAGCACCGGTGCGTACATACACATGACTTGTCATGGCTGCGGACTGTGAGAAAGGAGACATTGATATGGTAGTTGTGGTTATGTAGCTCATCAATCCACACGACCGGGTGACGGCCACGCAGGAACAGCACTTCCTAAAGAGCAAGTACGAGGTGCTGAAGAAGGAGCGCGATATGGACCCCCGCTCATACCATAACAAAGGCCACTCCAGCCACCAACAGCCGGGGATCAAGTTTACGAACGGCACGTCCGTGCTTGCGGATAAGAACGGCGGCGGCGGGTCGGATGGGATGAATACGGCGGGCGCAGACGAGGAGATCAATGCGCAGCTAACCAAGCTGGCGCTGCGCGTGAGTCTCTTTCTTCTTGACAGAAACGTACACACCGTCGAATCTGTTGGTGGAGGCTGACGGTTCTCTTACAGGATCAGCAGGGCGGCCTGAACGGACGCAGCGCGACCGCTAGTCTGTCGCCCGTCGAGCTCATCCACCGGCAGCAGCAGCAACAGCAACAACAGCAACAGGGCCAGCCGCACGAGACGCCGCGGAACAAGGTGGCAGGGGGATCGACGAGCGTGGGCGGGACACAACAGACGAAGGGCCTGACGACGCACACGGCCGCGTCGTCCCCGCTGGCGTCGCGGTCTGGCCCATTCCCTCCTGGCTCGCAGCAGCAGCAGCACGGGATGGGGGGCCCGCCCGGGTCGGCCGGCGCGCTCCATACCCCCGCTGGCAGCCAGGGCGAGAAAGCTATGCTGGCGAACTTCTTCGGCAAGCTGCTCGATAAGGACCCCGTCGGCGCCCGCGGCCTCGCCGCCAACCCCCTCCTCAAATCGTCCAGCAGTAGTCATACCGCTACCTCCTCCACTGCCGCTCCCAACGACCCCGTGCGCCTCCGCAGGCCTAGTAGTGGCAGTCTACAGGACAGTTAAACTCGCTCTCGTCATCAAGGGCCACTTTTTGAAACACACGCAGTACTGAGATATCCTTCCTCTCCCCACCCTTGGTATATCTTCCTTACTTCTTCTCTCCCGTTGCTTCTTCTTTGTACTCCTGTGTCTACTAATCTTACATATCTATTGGGGCTGGTTTCTTTCTTTTCCTTGTGTTTGTTGGTGATCCAAGTGCATATATATTATTTTTCTAGAGATAGATTGATAGACTTTTTTGGAGTGGTCAATGTGGCTGGGTCTTTTCCCTTCCTTCCTTTTTTTTGTCGTTTTTTTTTTTTTTTGGTGTTTGGTTCAGAATTTTGAATGCTGTGGTATATACAATTCAAGATTTATATACATAGATTTCTCTCTCTCTGTGTGTGTGTGTGCGTTTCTTGCGGGAACATACCACTTATTTATGTATACTAGGAGTGACTTCCTTGAACCTGTATGCAAGGTATTGACAACAGCCAAGCTTTTCTTACCATTGTGTGGTTTGATGAACTTCAAATCACTTCCAGGGTAAGTTTTATATCATTTTCACCGGGTTCACTTTACCATGATATCTTTTTAGTATCATCCCCTGTTTTTTGTTCTGCTTCATTCCCTTTTTGTTTTTTAAAAGCAAGGAGAAAATTATTTAAATCTTGGTTCTGCCAAAGAACAAGAGTATGAAAAGGATTACAACCAGCTGAATTTTTCAAAATCAAAACTTTGTTACACTTGAATTTTTTCTTCTACTTGAGGCTGCATGTACGTACATAAAATAGTATGGTTTAGATTGGTGAGGTAAGGAGGATCGTGTGGTAGAAGCAGCCCAAGCAAGGGAAATCTTCTGCCAGACAATGGTTAAGAAACTGAGAAGACAAGGCACAGGTTTTAGAGCAACAATAAGAGCAGGGAGGAGAGTAGGGAAATGGGTGAGACAAACCTGAGAATAAAAGGCACAAGGTGTTGGAGTAAAAATACAAGTGGTGAGGAGATGAGGGCAATGGGCAGGACAACTAATGTTGGCAATCCTGTGGATCAACAGAAAACTGTCCGGTCGTTGACTTGTGGATCTCCTGGCAGCAGTTCAAGTCAATAGGGGGTTTTAAAGTTGGGGCAAGTTGACATGCCTGCCAGTTGGCAAGTTGCCTTTCACATTTTTTCTGACAAGCCAACTTGCCTGCATGCAGGCAAGTCAAACTGTTGTACACCCCTCTTTCAACCTTTATAATTTTTTTTCACTCATAACTCCATGGGAGCATTGCAGAGCAACTTGCCAATTGGCAGGCAAGTTGACTTGCCTCTACTTTGAGTAATTGAACTTATCAGAGTTAAAGTTCAAGTGGTCATTTTCACTCGGCTGCGGAGCGGGGTAAATGATGAGATTAGGTTGAAACGTTACCTAACCTAGGATTGAATGTAGTTTAAATAGCCTTCCATTATTGTATTGCTCTTTTCTCTTTCTTCATTCAATCATTGTTTTGTTTCAACATCACTCATCTTGCTCACACTGCCAGAAAATCTGGCTCGGATGGCTGCATCCGAGTTTTTATTGGATGCGGCCATCCGATTCAAACTCGGGCGCACGCCACCGAGTGAATCGCTGACCAATTCAAACTCGGTGGCCAAATGCCCGGGCCGCTGAGTTTGAATGGGTCAGCGATTCACTTGGTGGCGCGCGCCCGAGTTTGAATCGGATGGCCGCATCCGATAATAACTCGGATGCAGCCATCCGAGCCAACTTTTCTGGCAGTGTCACCTCCTCAACCAACCTGTCTAGGTCTGTTTTTCTTTTCTCTATCAGTCTCATCAGTCTCATTGTTCTTATGTCCCTTTCCCTTCTTCCATACTTCTTGTCATCAGGTTTGTGTTGTTGTTGGTGTTGTCTTTAGTCACGGGTGTGAACTAACATCAAGAGGAGTTTTCTCAGGTTAGATTCATGAAATAAATTCAATCATCGTTTTGTTTCAACATCACTCATCTTGCTCACCTCCCCAACCAACCCGTCTAGGTTTGTGTTGTTGTTGGTGTCGTCGTTAGTCACAGGTGTGAACTAACATCAAGAGGAGGTTTCTCAGGTTTGTGTTGTTGTTGGTGTCGTCGTTAGTCACAGGTGTGAACTAACATCAAGAGGAGGTTTCTCAGGTTTGTGTTGTTGTTGGTGTCGTCGTTAGTCACAGGTGTGAACTAACATCAAGAGGAGGTTTCTCAGATCCCACAGGAATCTTTTGTTCAATTTGAGTCCCGCTAATGACAGGACAGGCGGGGTTAACCCCCGCACAGCGGGGGTTGAAACCGCAAGTCTTTTTTATACTAGACATGGTCAGCCGTTGACCCAAACCTGTCCACGCGTATTGGTCAACGGACAACTTGCTTGCGGAGGCGCACTGGAACTTGGGTTGCTTTGTCTCAACTCGGTCAAGTAAGTACACCCCAGATCTATTTTGCTTTACAATTGATCATTCCCACTGCCATCAATGAACTGAATGTGGTTCTATGTTTAAACAAATAAGGGCCACTATGATCAAGATCAATCCAAGTCTTAGAGGTAATCCTGCCAACAATCCGGCTGATGGGCGCAGGTCCTTTCATTTTGGATGTTGCTGGTATTTCCAATGAGACAAATAGACGCAATGAAGAAGTCAAACGGCTGCAGAACGAGTTTGAATTGCATGCAAAATCCATGCAAGAAATTAATAAGAAAATCATCTCCAACCAATCAGCGTCAAAGGCCTTGAACAACCTTGCCAAGAATAATACCAAAAACAAAAGGGCTAAGGATTGATCTAGTACTCAGCAACAACCTCACCAACCAATCAGCAGCAAGGTCAAGAAACTAATTGAAAATGAGATCTTTGAGAATAACAAGAAGCAAGTTAGGGTTGCTAAGTTATTTGGCGTATCAGACCAACAAGTCCGACACATTGTTTATGACGCTTGCAATGACAAACCGAGTGCTTCAACCAACCAACGTGGGGCCAAATCAAAACTAACAACAGACATCATCACGTCAATTCTGCTGTTGCTTGAGGAGACCACAAGCACCACACTCAAAAAACTTGCCAAACACATTAAGAGCAAATTTGATATCCAATTTACACTGGCAGCCATCCAGAAGACCCTCAAAACAATCAAAGTGACCTGGAAGATGTTCACTCCCATCCCACAAAAGCGGAATGAGGCAGCGTTCCTTCAACAACAACAAAATTACGTCTTGAATTGTGTTGCCAATGTTGGACAGAAGATCATCTCTGTTGATGAGTCTGGGTTCAACCCCAAGACTCGTCCTTCACATGGTTATGCTTTAAGCGGTAAGTCTTTTTTTCTACTTTTTTTTTTATTTGACACTGATTGATTCCTTGGATTCAAGGACATGCGGCTGCTTTGAAGACAAACGCGCAAGGAAGTATGATCAATCTTATTGGTGAAATGTCTGAGGAGGGGATGTCATATTATGAACTGCTCAACAAAGACGGGAAAAAAAAGACTGGAACAACTTCACTCGACATATGTAACTTACTGGTTTGGCTTAAGGACTACTGCTCTACTGGATCAATCCTTGTGATGGACAACACTACAATTCATGGCGGGGAGGACTTTGAACAAGTTTGCAATCTACTCAAGGAATCAGAAAAAAAACTTGAAATTGAATTTCTACCCAAGTATTCCCCCTTTTTGAATCCAATCAAGCTAGCATTCAACATCATCAAGATCAATGTCAAACACAAAGAAATCAAATTGCAATCTGATTTAGCAAAGATAATCCGCAAAGCAATTAGCCAGAAGATGACACCCAAGATTTGCCACAAGTCCTTCTTACATTGTCAAACATTTTACAGTAGTTGTGCGCATATGCAGCCAATCACTGGCAACATCATCAAAGACCCAGAAAATTTTTTTTGGGTTCCCTAAGTAGAAGTCTTCTTACCTTATCACAACGGTGGGCCGCTACGCTAAACTACGCTAAATGTCCAATAACAGGTAGCGTAGCGTGAACATTATCTTCTGATTTTTTTGTAGTGTTAGCTCAAGTTAAACTCAGCTAAACTAACACATAGTGTAGTGGCATTAACTTTGTGGGTTTTTTTATTTAGCTGTAGCTAAAGTTAATTCAAGCTACACTAACAATTAGCGTAACTTTATTTCAAGCTAACAAAATTTCAAAGACTGTTTAGCATAGCTTAATTCCAGCTAACAGTAAGTGTAGCGTAGTGGATTCTGATTCAAGTTATTCAGTGTAACTTAAAGGTTAATTTTGTAATATAAGACAGAGAAATTGGTCTACATGTGTATGGAAAGTGTGAATAAAAGAAAAGATGTACCATTTTAGGTTAAGGCAGAGGCAGCAATTGAAGCCTCTTGAGCTCAAATGTAGTCCAGTATGTTCAATTAAATATTGGAAAGCAACAATTCTAATCAATTGGGTACTCTGGACTACATTTCAGGTCCAGAGGCTCAAATTGTTATCTCTGCTACACTATAATATAGAACTTTCTTTTTTTTGGGCAGCTTGATACAAACTATGTAAGTACAATAAAGCCTTGAAATCATGCTTTTTGGAAATGAGGTTTCCCCAGGACCCAGAGGAGTACTAATACTCCCCCTTGTGTTTTTGGATCTGCCCTAGACCGAGCTTGCGCTAGGTAAAGGGGGCCACCGGTGCTACCTCCCCTGCGCCAGAAGCAGCGGATGTGTGTGAGGCATGGAGTTCAAATGCCCAACAGAGGCTGTTTATTTATACCTGTAGCAGCCTCACCTGTTTAGTGCCTGTTCCTCCCATTGAGAGCATCTCCAACGGACTCGCCAAACCGGGACCCGACACCCCGATTTGGCGAGTTGCACCAAAAATTGGGGACCAGTGGACCTGCCACCCAACTTGCCAAAGCAACTCAGGGTTGTCCCAACTCAGCACAACCCGCCTACTCTGGCAAGTCTCTCCTGACCCGACAAACGCACCTCTCGGCACACACTTTTTTTTGCAACACCACACCACACCACCCATTTTTTTTCTCCTCAACACAAATACCTCCGAACAATGACCGAAGTCAATCCCGCCCTCTCTGCCTCCTTGCTCTCTGAGCAATCAGTTATCGACGTTGATTCACAGAAAACCCTGACTAAAGAAAATAAAGAAAACAAAGACGATTCTACGCCAGTCCCAGAAAAAAAAGACGAGAAGCCAAAAGAAACCAAGCCGAAGCAGCCAAAGCCCCCAAACTGGCGTATTGAAGAAGATCAGAGCCTTTGCACGGCCTGGCTCAATACTTTGAAAGACGCCACCACGGGTAATTACCAAACAAAAACCACCTTCTGGGACCGAATCAACGCGCTATACCTCCAAATAATAGGGGAGGTTACCAAGAAGAAGAAAAACACGAAGGGGTTCAAACCGTTCCCAACGCGATTGAAAAAACCGCTCGAAGACCGATGGTATCACATCCAACATCAGGTCAACAAGTACTGTGGGTACTATGCCCAAGTACAACAAAGGATGCGGAGTGGTTCAAGCAATGCTGACCTTGTGAGTTGACAACATTGCCTGGTTAAAGTACTCTTTATCGGAGTACTCATTTTTTTCTTTGTTGCAGGTTGTTGAGGCAAAGGTACTCTTCAAAACCGACACCGGCAAGCCGTTCACGTTGGACCACTGTTGGGGCATTCTTAATCAAGCCCCAAAGTGGATGAAGCATTGTGAAGCCTCACAAGCTGCTCCTGCAAGACCCAAGGCAAAGGACAATAAACACGAGGTTCCATCACCCAATCCATTGTCTTCGTCCGAGATTACAAGCAACATTCCTTCCTCCGAGGCTGCCAATTCTGGTCCGGGTCCCGAATCTCAGAACCGCCCAGAAGGATCAAAAGCAGCAAAAAAACGCAAGAACGACGACATCAGCATTGCCGATCTCGTCAAGGGCCAAAACGAAATGTTGGAGTTGTCGCGCAAGAAACAAAAGGCGTTTGATGATTTCTCTGACCACATGCTGATGGCAAAAGATTTGACTGGTATGGACGAAGAGACTCTTGCTTACTTCAAAGCCAAGAGAAAAATAGCAATCGCTCGTTTGAATGAACAATCTTAGTCAATTGCTTCCCCAATTCTTTTCACCAATTTTGTTTCCTCTTGACTTATTGTTATGATCTCAACAATTTATGCCTGAAAAATCATTATAACCTTCAAAAGTAGAATTGCGAGCGAGGAAACTGAAAAAATAGGATCAAGAAAAACAAAAGATGAGTTGATTTGAACAGTAGCAATAGCAGAAGTAAAATGATTGAGAAATGCTGAAGATAAACAGCATGTAGACAAGAAATATCATGAAAAACAAGAGAATAAAGAATTAAAAAAATGAAAACTAGTATTGGTCACTTTTGTCTGAGCTGTCTTTGTCATGGTCTTCTCCGCGCTTATTCCAGAGATGATTAATCAAGTCTTCTTTGAGCATGTAGTGTGTGGATTGACTTCGGATAGCTTGAAATTGAAGGAGAAACATCTCCATATCATTGCTTGTGGAAGAGGAAGTATTGCTAGAAGCTGAAGTTGCTTGATGATAATCAAAGACATTTGCCATGGGAGTATCTCGTTCGTCCTCAATAATTATGTTGTGCAGAATCACTGCTGCCATCATGATTGTCCAGAGATCGCTCGTTTTCCACAATCTGACTGGGTTTTGGACAATAGCAAATCTCAACTGAAGCACACCAAAAGCTCGTTCAACGTCCTTTTGATACGCTTCCTGAAGCTTTGCAAAATGCTGTTTTTGAAGTTCAATGTCTTGTAAGTATAAGTAAAATAATATGAAACCAATATCAAAAAAGACGTACCTTATGTTTTTGACCAACTGGGTTTGAGATGGTCTGTATTAATGTAGCCCATGGAGGGTATATGCCATCAGATAAATAGTATCCTGTCGAATATTTCGTGCTGTTAACTTTGTAATCGATTTTGAGGCCATTTCCGTCTTGAAGTTTCTGAAATATGGGCGACTGATCCAAGACATTGATATCATTCAGTGCCCCCGGAAGGCCAAAGAATGAATGCCAGATCCAAAGATCATAGGAGGCAACTGCTTCTAATATTAATGTTGGTTCCTTCTCTTTACCCATGTAATGCCCTTGATATGCGACTGGGCAATTTTTCCATGCCCAGTGCATACAATCAAGTGAACCCATCATTCCTGGGAAGCCTCTTTCCTCAGCGACTTGCAAAAGGCGCTTGGCATCCTTTTTGTTTGGAGATCGTCAATATGTGGAGCTGTACACTGAAACAATAGCCTGGCAGAATCGTTTCAGGCATTCGAGTGAGGTACTCTCCGCTTCAAAAGAAACACCTTCAAAATCTACTACATCTGATGGAATACATAAAAATATAAAAGAACATACCCATTCGTGTGTATTCATCAATAGAATCTGCACTACATCCATATGCCATCATCCTCATAGCTGCCGTGACTTTTTGGATAGAAGAAAACCCCAATTTTCCAGCGGCATCGCGTTTCTGAATGAAGTATTCGTCGTGATCTTGAAGATCTTGAACAATCTGGCGGAACAAGCTGATTCTCATGCGAAACCTTCGACGGAACATAAAATCAGGGTATGTAGGATTTTCGCTAAAATAGTCGTTGAACAATCGAAAATCTCCTTCAAGCCGGCCACGATTAATTACCATTCTTCCACTGACTGACCCACCCCATTTGTTCTGCCGCGCAAGGTGTATAATATAAGTATTGATTTGAAGTGCCATGATCATGTCGTCGTCATCTTCAATGAAATGAACTATGAATTTTTCCATTTTTGTAGGTCCTTGAACTGGCGGTGCGCAGCTGTGGTGCAACAACTTGTCGTGTTGGGTCACCACTTGTGGCGAGTCCGCTGCGAGCGATCTGTAGACAGGTGTGTGTCACCCTGTGAAATACAGCCCAGGGCCGCGATCCCGAGTCTCAGCGCTCCAGGGACCGTTGGAGATGCTCTGAGCCAGATCAAGGCTTCTCTCTGGCCAATCAGCCTGTGATCAACTTCCATGCGACTCCAACCATAGTGATTTCAACTCCCAAGTTCCAACCCTTAACCAGGGCTTGCCGACAGTCCCCACTACCTTGCAAATTCTGCTCAGTCAATCTTGAAAATCAACAGTACAACAGCAACCCAAGACCCTGGCCATTGTCACACAACTGTAACAGGCTGGACTGACCCCGTCACAGCTTCCCCTGGCCGGTTGCAAGCATTATTTAACACTTCCAGATGTTTTGGTAAGCCTAGACCGTGGGCGCAGAGAGGCGCAGTGGCCTCTGTTGCCCCCACAACCTTCTTCTCAGGTCTTCTTATTGTCACAACTACATAACAGTCTGCATTCCGTTACACCTCTTTTATCCCTGGGCCCTCTTACATACTTGCCACGTCCATACCATCTTTATCCTCCTGGTTCCACCCTATGTATATGCCCATACCACCGTCTCCCCGCAACATGCTACAATTTTGGCGTCCCTGCTGCCTCCCAAGCATTGTCCCCTCTGGATGCTTCCCTAGGTACAATCACACAACACCCTTAGGAATACCAAGAGTTACATATCTACATGATCACTAACTTCGATCACTAACTTTGGCCCTTGAATTTCTCAGTCCAATACACAGCACCAAGGGCAAGGAAGCTAGCACAAGCTTATGTCATCAGGTCTGCCCATCCCTCTCCTGCTCCCCTCTATTGCATCCCCCCCAGACTATCATCCCTGCAAAAAAGCCTAGCTCACAACCTATTAAGCCTTATCCAGGAAATTTGTGAAGTTTGTGTCACTGGACTTTGACAGCTGCAGTTTTTGTATCCAATGCCGACTTACAGTCCTCTGCCACCGGTGGTATCATTGTTCAGGTCCTGGGAGGGATGTTGAACCAAGCTGGACCCTGGCGCAAGTCTCCTAGATGTTATTTCTGGCAGATCACCTCAACAGTTTCTTTGTCTTCAATGACATCTACCAATGTGTACTCATCAGACTCAATTGCTCACATCACCCCCACCTTTTCACCCTCATTCTGACCTTGGCTTTTATCAAGCTTGACTGATCAGATATCTGAGGGACGATGATGACAATGCGGAGGATGAGCCAGAGGCTGAACCAGTGACTTTCACCAAAGATTTTGCCTGCTCCAAGACTAGCTTGAATGCTGTGAGTGGAGCTTCTGTCAACCAGTCTTTGCAAATAATTTTGTTGCCAAATTGTCCAACAAGCCAAATGACTTGTTAGGAGTGCCATCACTGCCTGCCAGACACCGCAAGCCCGAGCTTTCTTGCACGGTCAGAGCTACTGTGTTCTGTTTCATGGGCTTCTTGTCCAGCCACTCAGCCGCCTCTGTCCAACAACCACAACAGCAACAACACAATGTGCAAGTTCAGGAACAAGAAGAGCAGGGCCTATCACAAGTATACCATGTTGCCCTTTTTCCTGGAGTATACAGCAGAGGAGCTGTATCATCTGGTGACCGACGCGCAGATCTGGCGGTGGGACTGGGCCAAGACAACCCGGCAGTCGCAGAAAAACATGAACTTTGTCAAGGGGATCCGGAAAGTGATTGCACAGGAGGCGGCGGACCCAACTCAACCCATACACACCCAGGTGCCCGCGAGCGACTGGCTCTACTTGGACAACGCCATCAACTCGGCGTACCCCAACATGTGCAGGGAGAGGGTTAACCTCTTGGAACCTAATAACATGGCGCCCAAAATAAGAAGAGCAGCCTCAAGGAGGACAAGTTCAAATGTTGCTAATAGGCCCTCAACGACTACCGTGTGGATCCTCACAGCTTTGTGCAGCGTCTGGGAGACGCAGACCTGAGGCTGGCCAACAAGCCAGTCTTGATGATGGCCCGTAGTGGTAGTGCTCCTCCACCAGTCAGTAACGGCAGCAATAACAACAACAAGGAGCATGGCAAAGAGGACAACAGGAAGGGGCCGGTCAACAAGTTGTCTTTGGCCGCGGCGGCGCAAGAGGCACGGTGGGACAACGCGCTAGACATCAAATACATGTCAAGCAAGGACAAGGCAAACGTGCACAATTTCTCAAGCCTGGTGCCGGTGGGCTCGGAGAAGCCAGACAACACGCTGGCGGCGTTGGACAAGGTGTTTGCAATCTGTTGCCCCACCTGGCGCTCCTCTAAGCTCCACACCCTCTTTGCCGTCCCCAATCCTATCAAGCAGCCCAAACAAGCTTACTTTTGCGTCTTGGGCCCCGTTTGAATCACTAGACCTCCCATTGGCATACTCCCTGGAGTCCGCCTTTCTTCTCTTGAGAGATGAATCTCCTTTTTCTTGAACTTACCCTCCTTTCCATCCCCTGTAGTGCTCAATGATGCCGCCAAATCAGTTGAATACACCAAGCCTACCCACGAAAGCCTCCACCAAGCCCACACAAACCAATATTGCATCTACGGATGCTGCCGCTAATACCTGGGCCCCAGCTGCTGCTGCTGCCGTTGCTGCATCATCTATCACATCTGCTGCTCCCTCCGGAGAACAGTCACAAGTCATTTTGGAGACCGCTGTGCCCACCACTGTCACATCAACCTCACCACTTCAGCCAATGTTTGCGGATGACTTAAGGAACATCATGATCAAGGCATCTCTTGAAGTGGAGACCTAGAAGCAATAAATTGACACTACGCAGGCAATTTCCATTCATGATCTGACTGATTTGAAGGAGGGCTTGATTTACAAGCTGTGTGCCCCGCTTGCTTACAGAAATGCTTTCTTGGCCAAATTAATTAGTGTTTGGTGGTTTTCCATTGGCGCAATGGAAGACAAGCTACAGCAACTCAATTGAGATGATCCTGATTTGGAGGTTGAAAATAGGGACCTCATACTACTTGCAGATACATGATTGGAGCTCAACGTGGAGACTGAATCTGAATCAACAACCCCTTCATCTAGGGGCCGTTTGCGGTGCAGTAGTTTTGTAGGATTTGGTTCTTTTGAGAAATCTCATTGCAATGTCTAGACCTCTATCATGTCTTAGCTGGAAGGTGTGGGTGTCTTGGAGGGGTTTTTTTGCGCCATGTTTATCTTCTGTTTGCAGTATAAGGCATAGAGAAACGTTTAAATGCTGACAGAATTGACAGACAATGGACATCATGCAAACATGAGAAAAACCCTTGCAATCTATCTTGGATCACATGGGAAGTCAACAATGGATTATGACTGAAGAATGAAACTGTGTAACTAGGTTGAGCTATCATAGCAAATTTAAGCCATGCTTGGCTCTGTAGTTGTTTTAAATTGTAATCAGAATACATATACTCAACGTTGGAAAAAAATGTGTAAGAAGTTTAGGGGTGCCATATTGATGTCTTCACTTGGATTTTCAACTTCAAAGTTACACCTGAGTTTTATAGCAACAACCATGGCCATAGATATTGGGGAATGAGGGAGAAATGTATCCAGGAAGAGCAGGAATTTGAAGGAGCCCAAACATTCTATCGATTCAATTTCATGGATAGAGTTTGAAGGGTGAAATCTAGAAGTGGGGCAGCAAAGCCGCCTTGTCCTCTAGTTATGATAATGTGGTGATTAAGTTCACTGATCCTGGGCGGACATTCTCCCTCGAACACGCAGTTATAAAAATGGGAGTATGAAAAAGTGTTTGGTTGAATAAAAAGGCCAGGAAAACAAAGGACTAAGTAATTCCTTTTGTTTTTTGCTCCCCTCAACCCCCTGTGGACTTTTTTTTTGTTTCAAGTCATCAGTCTTTCAAGTTAAACTTTAGCGTAACAGGTGGAATCGCTAAGCCAAAGTTTAGCGTAGCTTCTTCACTTGCTAACAATGCTAAAAATTAGTGAATCACCAATTTTTACAGTGTTAGTTTTCTTTATCCAAGATGCGCTAACTCTACTCTAAAGTTTTTTTGGTTTTCTGAAAAAAAATTCAGTGTTAGATTAAAAAATGCAGCGCTAACAGTAACTTTGCTGTAGCGTAGATGAAAAAAGCTAACGCTACGCTCTGCTACAGCTTTTTGCAGCGTAGCTGAACCACCGTTGCTTACCAGCGCAGATTTTTCACCCTATCAACATGCATTTTTATCTTACAAATACATGCTTTTTATTTTATTTTTTTCTGTGTGGCTCTAAGTTGTAGGCAAGAAATTAACCCTATCATTTTCTTCAACTCAAAAGAATTTTCTTCAACTCAAAAGAATTTTCTTCAACCTAAAAAGCTGCTGCGTGCAAGAGATTTGAAATGCAAGAAAGCAATGTCCGGATAATTTTTATTGAGTGGGTTGTTTCCTTTTCAGTTTCTTGTTACACTCGCACTTTTGTACTCTCCGCAGCAAACCCTAACCTAGTTGTGAACCCATGATGATTAGTCCTTGGCCACATTGTATCATTTCCCTTTTCCTCATTCATTCACATCTTCAGTAAGAGTTTACACATTGCTGACACACTATTGTGTCTCAGGTCTGTTATTTCTTTCACCACCTTTCTATCTTGTTCCTCATCTCACCCTTGTCTGTTTCTTTCCTCAGGTTTGTTTCTGGTTGTCTTGCTCCCTGTGTGCCCTATCCTTAGCTCACACTGTCTGCTTGTCTAAAAGGTGCAAATTGATTCATTCACATCTTCAGTTAGAGTTTACACATCACTGACACCCTATTGTGTCTCAGTTTTGCTTCTGTTTGTCTTGCTACCTGTGTGCCCTATCCTTAGCTCACACTGTCTGCTTGTCTAAAAATCTTAACTTAGGACAGTTTCAAGTTAAGAGGAGGACAGTTTTATTCAATAAGAGGACTACAATTTTTCAAAAAGAGGACATGAATAAGTTAAAAAGAGGAAAGAATTATTCAATCACCAGACAGATGAGGACAGATTTTTTCAAAAAGAGGACAAATGAAAGCAATGTCCGGACATTCAGGAGTTGATTTTTGGACAGTTTTCTGTTGATCCACAGTAGCAAGAATGAGATGATAAAATCCAATTAATATTCTTCATACAGAATGATAAAAGGAAAGAGAACATCACAAAAAGGATAAAAGAAAAAGGTTTAGGATACTCTCATAGTCTAATAATAAACTACACATGAGAACACAATGCACAAGGTGTTAGAGCAACAATACAAGTAGTGAGGAGATGAGGACAATGGGGCAAGAGAACTAATGTGGGTGACAGCAAGAATGAAATTATTATGAAATCAGATAAGGAAAAGAAAGAAAGAAAGAAAGAAAGAAAGAAAGAAAGAAAGAAAGAAAGAAAGAAAGAAAGAAAGAAAGAAAGGAAGAAAGAAAGAAAGAAAGAAAGAAAGAAAGAAAGAAAGAAAGAAAGAAAGAAAGAAAGAAAGAAAGAAAGAAAGAAAGAAAGAAAGAAAGAAAGAAAGAAAGAAAGAAAGAAAGAAAGAAAGAAAGAAAGAAAGAAAGAAAGAAAGAAAGAAAGCAAGAAAGAAAGAAAGAAAGAACTACAAGATTGAGTGAGAACAAGGCATTGGCACAGAGACATGGAATAAAGTTTCAAGGCAATTTCTTGTGTTTGGCAGTAGCAAATTCCCATTCAGGAGGACTTATCACATTCATTCCCATTGGTGAGGTTGTTATGACCTTGGAAAACCCCAAGGATTACCAAGGGGTGTCCACTATAGGGAATCACTTCCAGTCCAGCCTTCAAGCCCTTGTACATCCCCCAGTTAAAGCATCTCCAGTGGACTCGCCAAACTAGGGCCCGCGACCCCAATGTGGCGAGTCCAAGCCAAAACGGGGGTCCAGCGGACTCGCCACCTGACCCGCCAAAGGCATCCAGGGTCAGGCAGACTTGCCAGATACGCTAGCTTGTGGTGAGCTTGCCACACTCCTCTTGGTCACAAATCCGTCACAACTTCCACACACTGACCACGCTCTTCACACACTGACCACGGTCTTCACTTTTTTTCTTGAAAATATGGCCTCCACCACCCTTGATCCCAAGCTCTTCACCCTTGATGTTGATTCCTTTGAATTGCCAACTCCTCAAACAGACGATCTAGATGAAGGAAAAACCAAATCCCAACCAAGCCAGACCAACAATTCAAAAAAAAACCTTCCAAACCAAAAAACAAAAAAGGAGCAAAATCGGACAACACCAACGAAGATGAAGAAAAATACAACAAACCAAAGAGCCAGAAACCTCCGAACTGGTGCATTGAAGAAGATCAAGCCCTTTGCACCAGTTGGCTCAACACATTGAAGGACGCAATTGTCGGCTCCAATCAAACCAAATCAACCTTTTGGGATTGCATCCACCAAATGTACCTTGGGCTGATGGAGGAGACTGTGGAGAAGAACAAGAGCAAGAAGGGCTTCAAAGTCTTCCCAACTAGACTGAAAGGGGCTCTTGAGAATTGTTGGTACACTATTCAACAACTTGTTGGCAAGTTTTGTGGATTCTACGCCCAGGTGAAAAGAAGATTGTGTAGCGGCGCAAACCACGATAACATTGTGAGTTTTTCATTGCATGATTTTAGTTACACATGGGTCAATGGCTGATTATCATGTCAACTTGACTTGAAAGATGGTTGAAGCCAGGTTACTATTCAGAACTGACCCTGGTAAAGTGTTTAATCTTGAGCACTCCTGGGGGATCCTTTGTTACTTGGCAAAATGGATGAAAAATCTTGATGAAGCCAACGGGTGCGGTAAATCAAAAGCAAAAAACGTGTCAATTGATGTCAACAATGCATCAACCAACCCCTTGACTGATCCTCCCTCATCAAATACAAATGTCCCACCAAGCAATGCAACAACCCGTCCAGAAGGCCAAAAAAAAGCAAAAAATTGAAAAATCGACAACATACACATTGCCGACCTTGTCAAAGGGCAACAAGAGCTCCTTGATCTCTCTTGTCAAAAGCAAAAATCTTTCGATTCTTTTGCTGATGACATCACCATGAGCTGAGATCTCTCAGGAATGGACAAAGAGACCCTTGAATACTTCCGTGCCAAATGAAGAAAAGAAATCAATTGCTTGAAAGCCAAAGATAATGCCTCTACTTCTACTTAATTTCCCCTCCCTCCAATCCCATATGAGATCACCGGCTTCTTTTTACTTCTTTTTCAATCAGACCTTATTTATATTTCTTTGTCACTATAAAGGTTAGGCCTGTGCATTGTTCACCTTTTTTTGGTCGCTCCATATGATTCCTTCTCATATGTTGCTTCACAATTGAACTCGGGCTTGTGCCAATTTGACTTTTTCACTCGCTTTTTGCTTCAAAGGTTTATTTCACTGCATTGCTTGTCATTTGAGAAATTTTTGGCAATGAAAATTGAAATCAAATAAAGGAATGTTTAAACAAAAAAAGAAAAAAAAAGACTAGGATAACGAAAACATCAAGAATCATCAGAGCTCTCGTTGTCAGAATCCTTATCATCAGAGACATGTTTGTTCCAAAAATGATCAATGAGATCTTCTTTGAGCATTTGATGAGTTGATTGACTTCGTACAGCTTGATGTCTAAGTAAAAACATCTTGGTATCCTGTCTGCTTGTAGAAGTACTTTTGGAGGGACTTGTTTGATGGTTTCCTTGATGATAATTGAGCATGTATTCAAATTCCAAATCATGTTCATCTTCTATAATCATGTTGTGAATGATGACAGCTGCTATCTTGATATTTTCAAGTTTGCTAGAGTTCCAAAGGCGGCTAGGATTTTTTATGATTGTGAAACAAGCTTATAGCACTCCAAATGCTCACTCGACATCCTTTCTGTATGCTTCCTGGCATTTTGCAAAGTGCTATGAAGTGGGAGACATTAGTTCATGATTGAAGTCAAATCAATAAGCCCAACATACCTTATTCTTTTTGCCAACTGGATTGGATATTGTCTTGAAAATAGTTGCCCAAGAAGGATAGATTCCATCTGCTAGATAGTATCCCATCCCATATTGCGTACCATTAACGGTGAAATTCACATCTGGTCCTCTTCCCTCTTGAATTGCATTGAAAATGGGTGACTGGTGGAGGACATTAATATTGTTTAGAGCTCCTGGCAGACCAAAGAATGCATGCCAGATCCATAAGTCGTATGATGCAACAGCTTCCAATATCATAGTTGGCTCCTTCTCCTTCCCGCAATAAATGCCATTGTATGCAGTTGGACAATTCTTCCAGCTCCAATGCATACAATCCAGTGATCCCATCATTCCAGGGAAGCCTCTCTCCTTGGCTACTTTCAAAAGTTGTTCCGTATCCGTAAGAGTCGGAGAGCGTAGGTATTGTTCTTGGTATTTGGAAATAATTGCTAAGCAGAATTGCTTGAGACATTCAAGCAAAGTGATCTTGCCTACATCATAGAATCTATTAGTTTTTATTCCAATTAAAGAAAAGCAAATAAAACAATGAAACTGCTTACTCATTTGAGTATATTCATCCAGAGAGTCTGCGCTGCTCCTGTACGCCATCATCCTGAGAGCCAAAGTCAACTTTTGATGTGGAGAAAAGCCCAATCGACCAGCCGCATCACGCTTTTGAAGAAAATATGGATCCAACTCAACCACGTCATTGAGGATCTTCTGAAAAAGTTGGATGCGCATGTGATATCGTCTGCAAAACATGAATTTGGGATACACCGGATTCTCGCAAAAGTAATCTTTGAACAGTTGGAGATCTCCTTGGAGTTGGTTGCGATTGATTGTGATTTGTCCAAAGGTAGACCTGCCCCATTTTGGTTGATTGAGTAGCAAATTGATCAGGTACGTATTTATTTGCATCGCCGTCAGAATATCGCAGTCGTCATTGAAAAACCGGATTATCAAGTCGTCCATTTTAGTAAAGAATTGTTGATCAAAGAGAGTGATGATGCCAAGTGGGATTCTGGGAAGAGAGAGAGTTCTCTCAATAGAAAAAAGTAGGTTGGAGGGACGGCAGGGGTTGGTCTGGGTGACCAAGACTCCGTCGAGAACTGTAGCGGGTCAGATCTTTTGGCAAGTCCGCTGGAGATCCCCGTGTGACAGACCCGCCACATTGAGTCCAGGCCCGCAACCCAGGGGGGGATTCATGGCCGATCCACTTGAGATGCTCTTAGCAATCTATCATTTGAACACATATTGCTAACTCTAACTTTATCTCCACAAACTCTAATCTTAAAATCCTCCAGTGTCATCATAAACCAAATCTTGCGACCCACAACACGCCACTGGAACTACCCCGGATTTACCCCACACCTACCCCGCTTCAAACCTTCCGCCGCTACGCCGCCCTGTTGCCGCCTAGCCGCTACTGCTGCCGCCTGATCCGCCGCTACTACCGCCGACCCTCTTGACATCTCCACCGCCCCTCAGCCACCTGACTCCTCCACCCTACACCACCTAGCCCGGCCCTTAAGACTTGCCGCCAACAAGAAACCCCTTACCTACGGATTAGGACAACTGGGGTACATTGCGGCAAGGGAAGCCCGTGTCATACCGCTGTAACGTCCTGTGCAAATTTGTGTATTTACTTCCCACCCGTGAGCACCAAGAGTGACCTCCGCTGACGTACAACACCCCTTTGGTACACCCCCTGCCGAGCCTATTGACCACTTGATTCTCTGGCACGCCGCATGGGCAACGTCAACGCACAATTGGACAAGGTGATGCGCATGCTGGCCAATGAACGCACCCAGCGGCTGGCAACTGAGGAACGCCTCCGCCAGGCAGAGGCCCAAATTGAGGCAGCTCCCTGCCGGACGCACAGGCCCCTAATGCTGGCGCCCCTGCCCAGGCCGCTACTCCGGCCACCAGCAGCATTGTCCTTGCAAAACCAAAGACCTAAAACAGGACCTGCGGTGCGCTTGCTGAGAATTTCGTCATCCAGATTGGCCTCCACACCCTCACCTACCCGGAACGATTCCGCGACGACTCCAGCAAGGTTGCTTTTGCCATATCTTTCTTGACTGACTAGGCGGCTACCTGGGCCCAGCCGTACACAACGAAGCTGTTTGCGGGTATGCCAGTTGCTTTTTTGGAGTTCCTCAATGATTTCAAGGCCATTTTCTTTGACCTCAACTGCAAACACCAAGCCAAGGTCGCCCTGCAAAGCATCCGCCAGACTGGCACAGTAGCAGCGTACACGCAGGCATTCAACATGCACGCTTGCGCCCTCAAATGGAGTGAGTCCACCTTGATGAGTCTGTACCAGCAAGGGCTGAAGGAGAAGGTTCAGCTGGCCATTTTGATGAGCAATGTTGCTTTCAACCGGCTCCCTGCAATGCAGGAGATGGCCCTACAAGCAGGCAATACCTTGGAGGCCATCCGGAGCGGCCACCCCAATCCAATCCCCAGTGGCACCAGCTCCCTGGCCCCTGACCCCAATACGATGGACCTCTAGGTGTTTCAGGACAATTCAGGCAACCGACTGGGACAACTGACCGACGCCAAAAGAGAAAGCCGGGCCCAGCTTGGCCTTTTTTTCCGCTGCGGCCAGGAGGGCCATGTGTCCCACGGATGTAGGCAGGGACGCAAGAGGACCGCGGGAAGCCACCCAACCTTGCTGACTGCCCGTATCTCCGAATTCCAGGCTGAAATCAATCATGCCCGCGCCGCCGCCTCCGGCTCCTCTGGCATCAGCAACCCCGACGCCACTCACTTGTCAAAAAATGGGGGCACTCAGGTCTGATTAATGTGCCTATCCTGAGTAGTAAATTGTGTGTCAGAATAGATATTGGTGCTAGCAACGTTATTAGTGCAAGCAATGCAATTGACCCCAGGTTGTTTTTAACCCTTCCCGTATATTCTGTGCCAAACGCCCCAAGCCACATTCCACCCCTTGTTCCTCATTGATTCAGGGGCCACTCACAATGTGTTGAGTGACTACTCCGCCTGTTGCCTGGGATTGATTCAGTATGTGACCCCGACCCACCGCATGATTTCAGGTTTTGATGGATCCACCCGCCCCGCCTCTTTTGAGCTCTCTGTGAAGCTCCCCAATGACCCCGACCCCTCCACTATGATTGTCACCACCCTCAAGGACTCTTACAACGGCATCCTTGGCATGCCGTGGCTCTGCCGCAATGGAAATTGGATTGATTGGACTAACTGTTGCCTCTCTCCATCTGCTGCAGCTGTTTATACATCTTTGTTGTCTCCGCCACAACCCTCCGTGTTGGACTTGCCCAGGAGGGACGCTAGGATTCTGACAAGGGGGTGTGTGTCTACCCATCTCAGGCTGTAAATGGGTTGGGTTTGGGATGGAAAACAGTTCCCAAACCCAACCCATTTACCAGATGGGTCGGGTCGGGTCGGCCCAGAACGTCAGACAACCTGCCCAAACCCAAACCCATTTTGGGTTGGTTCCGGGTTGGCCCATTTTATTGGGGACCGCCACTGGCCAGAAAGTACAAGAGGAGGTGATTTTCATATTCATATTGGAATAAATAATAGCAGCATGTATTTACTATTTTCTTACTAATAGTTTTACTTTTGTGTTGGGATAATTGATGGACTAATTAAGTAATGAATATTTTAAAATTTACTCAAGTTTCTATTCTATCACCAACACCTCCTCCAAGTCATCTTCTTCAGCGTCAAGCCCCTCATCATGTCGGATCCAATCTTGACAACACACCAGCGCTTCAACAGTCTTTGGCTTCATACTGCTTTGGTAATTGCCAAGCATCCGACCACTTGTAGAGAAGGCTGACTCTGATGCAATAGATGTCATTGTAGTCATGAGAATTGTTTTCTCAAGTAATGCAAGGACTGGGAATCAAGACTTGTTGACTTGCCACCAGGCAAGGATGGAAAATGTTGGCGAGTCAATATCAACCAAGACCGGTGGTTCTTGAAGATATAGGTCAAGCTTGGATGTTGTCATTGCAGGTTGAAAATTTTTCTTCCCCGCAAGGAATTTCTTGTACCGTGCGCTCTTGCCATTGTCATCATTCTTATCCGTAACACTGTGTTGATTGGTTGCACTTGCAGAGGAGCTGGAATTTTGAGCCAATTTGTTGTGCCCAAAAAGGATTTCATTGAACCAAGCAGAAAGGTTTTCTTTAACCTTTGCAATATGCTGACCGGCTTTGTTAGAACTGATTTCATCCAAGAGAATGAACTCAATGAGTTCAAACTTGCAGCAAGGGTCAAAAACAATCGTCATTGATGCAAATAGATTCATCTTTGACCAGTATTTATTGAATTTCTCTTGCATTGGTTCAACAATGTTGACAAGGTGAGGTGGGCCGCTCTTTAATGTTTCTTTGAGTTTCTGGGAGATTTTGTGCATATATTTGAACACCAAGTGTGTGGTAGGAGTTTGAGTTGTTCCGAGTTTCAGAGTCGCTATGTTCCATTCCAAAATAATGCAGTGAGAAATCAGATGAGATCAAAACTCTTTTAATGACTGGAATATGGGGTCTTACTGGTGTTGAATATTGCTAAGAAGTCTTTCATTGATTCTATCTCCTGCCACTCGTTTGGACTGGGGAAATGAGTGTAGTTTGCATCGTTTTCAAACAAGTTTTTGAACATGCGCCTGTAGGGTAGGCCAGATTGAAGCATTAAATATGTCAAATTCCAACGTGTTGGGACGTCAGTAGAAGGGAGAGCTCGATTCTTCATGCTTGTTTTTTCAATTGATTCCTGAAATTGCTGTTTGCGAGCAGAGGTGCTCTTTGTGTAACGCACACTTTTGTAAAATTTTGAGATGGCAGTTGAGAGGGTTTTCAGGCCATCTTTGACAACTAAGTTAATGATGTGGGCAGAGCATTGAACATGGAAAAAACTTCCTTGCATATTGGGTGGAACGGTGCTTTGATCTTTCAATAGTGAGACAAATCTGGTGATTGCAACATTGTTTGAGGAGGCATTATCAACAGTGGTGAAGACAATTTCGTTGATGAGCTTCCATTCTGCTTCAGTACTCATGAGCTGATTGGATATTGCTACACCAGTGTGAGGAGTTGGAAGCTCCTTGAAAGAAAGGATCCTTTTGTGCAGGGTCCAGTTGGCAGAAATGTAGTGACCAGAGATGACCATGAATGGAGATTGGTTTGATGATGTCCAGAGATAGGTAGTCAATGCAATTCAATCAATCTTCAAAATCTCAATAGCAAGCCTGGCCTTCATCAAATCATACATAGCCATAATGTTGGTCTTGAGTGTTCCACGACTCATGAGCTTGAATTTGGGTTGTAACGAGGAAATGAAGGATTGGAAAAGAGGGTGCTCAATAATGGTGAAGGGTAGCTTGTGGGCAATGACCATTTTTGTCATCAGTTTGCAAGACGTATTCTGACAAAAAACCCAGGTTGCCGACAAAGAATCAGGGCCCGTGCCCTGGAAATTCAGCAAGGTTTGCTTGCTTTGGCTGAGGTAGGAAGAACAATGGTCCAGATGTTGCCAGAGGTGATTGGTACCATTTGTACTCTTACCGTTCAATTCGGATTGACAGTATTTGCAAACTGCTTTGACATTATCAGCTAAATGGAACATTGGAGAAAAAAAACATTAGTTTTGATATCAAACCAATAGAAAGAGCAATCACAATTTCCAACCACTTACGTTGACCTTTCTTGATGAAATGTTCCCAAACGCAGCTTGTTCTCTTTTGTTTCTTCTTGGGGTTGTCATCTTCTTGATTATTGGGTGCATCGGTGTCCACGTGACTTTTATTGCTTTCTTTGTTTGGTTTTTTGGTAGGAGTTGTCTGAGTCGCAGTAGCCGCATCAGAATTGCTTTTACTAACTTCTACATCAGTTTCTGCTGGGGTTTGCAAACTTTCTGGATTGTTTGATGAGGAAGGCGTGGTAGCTGGGTGTTTCCGTGTTGGCTTGCGCATTCTGGAGGTGTTGAATGTTGAAGCGTAAACACTTTAGGAGCAGATAGGAGCCTAGCTGTAAGCAGGCCAGCGGCAAGCCTGCAGGGGTATCAAGCCGGGGATTTGGGAATGGCCCATGGGTCACCCGGGGGCTGGGTGTCCACTTTGCTGGCACCCAGACGTTGAGACAGAGGCTAGAGCTCAGGCTCTGCAGAGGTAGGTTTGGGTCAGTGGGCCGGCCCATTAACCATCTGACTGCCCAAACCCAACCTGGGATTCAACTTGGGTCGGGGCGGGTTGGGTCAGACTTCATGTCTCAGAGCCTCAAACCTGCCCAAACCTGGCCCAGGAACTGTTGGGTCTTGGGCGACCCGTGGGCCGTCCAAGCCCATTTACAGCCTGATGCCCATCCAACACAGTTGAAAGACACGCTAGCACCCCCGCTGTGGAACTACTCTTTTTAGGGAGAATAGACACTGCCAGCAAAGCTGGCTCGGATGGCCGCATCCGAGTTGATAGCAGATACAGCCATCCAATTTAAACTCGGGCGCCGTGCCACCGAGTAAATTGTCAACCGATTCAAACTCAGTGGCCAAACACCCGGGCCACTGAGTTTGAATCGGTCAGCGATTCACTTGGTGGCACGGCGCCCAAGTATGAATCGGATGGCCGCATCCAATGTTAACTCGGATGCGGCCATCCGAGCCAGCTTTGCTGTCCGTGAGAGCTTGAGAGGGGATAGGTGCTTGAAGGGCTGCCTCTCGGTTGTCTGGGAGAGTAAGGTAACAAGAATATAAGAGTATGGACTCTTAAAGAATAAGGTGTGGCTGATGAGGATTTTTAGGTATAGTTGGTAAAGGGTAATTGTATAATTGATGACTATGTTTATCTTCCAGGTTGTAATCAGACTGGGGGCTGGGATATATATGATACTAATAATTGCTCCAGGTTACTGGGGCTATGATATGTGCTATTGCTTTATAATGTGTGACCAGTGATTTTCTGATGGGGAACAAATGAGCAGGGGGAAACAAGCCTCTTATATGGGAAATATGGGCAAATGGGGAAGTGGCCAAAATGTGGTTGTGTGAGGGATGAAACATATAGATGAATCATGGAAAAGAAATGAGAATGGTTGACTTATGGGTGATGGAAATAAATGGAAGGATGGAACAAAGGAAAGAGCTATATACAATGGCTGAGTTGTGGTTAAGGGGTTGAAACGTGAAATATATATGTTGTGGAATATTCCAAGAGAAGGAGGACTATATACAGGTGAAAATATTCAATTCAGGGGGCTTGGGTTTCATGTGTTGGGATGTGGTTTGAGGGTGTCTGGTGAATGACTTGTGAAACTGGTGTGATTGATGTGTCTTGACCATGGCTTGTGATCCTTCTGTGATTGTTAAACCTTGTGCTTTTGGGTTTTCTGTCTTTTGCTGAGGAAAGATTGGCTTACCACACCGCATTGTGAGTCTTGCCAACCTCTACCTTGTTTTAATTCAGCTGTCCAGTGCTCTCTGTTTAAACCTATAGGACTGTCCACCGCCCGGACCTCTTGGTCAACCTCCGCCTGCTTGGACGCCCGAAATGTAGCCCAGACCGCTACCAAGACTATTGAGGAGCTAGTCCCTGCCCCTTACCACCAGTATCTCCGCATGTTCTGCAAATCAGCGGCCCAAGGACTGCCACCACGCCACCAATATGACTTTTGCGTGGAGTTGATGCCTGACGCCGTGCCTCAAGCTAGCTTGATCATCCCTCTATCCCCCGCCAAAAACAAAGCCCTAGACACGCTGATCAATGATGGTATATCCAATGGCACTATCTGCCAAACCACCTCCCCATGGGCAGCTCCTGTGATATTTGCAGGGAAGAAGGACGGCAACCTCAGGCCCTGCTTTGACTAACGCAAACTCAACTCTGTGACTATCAAGAACAAGTATCTGCTCCCTCTCACCATGGACCTGGTTGACAGTCTCCTAGATGCCGACACATTCACCAAACTTGACTTACAAAACGCGTATGGAAACTTGCCTGTTGCTGAAGGCAATGAAGACAAGCTGGCGTTCATCTGCCGCTCTGGGCAATTCGCACCGCTCACAATGCCATTTGGACCTACTGGGGCACCAGGGTACTTCCAATACTTCATGCAGGATATCCTGCTCGGGAGCATTGGGAAGGATGTCGTGGCTTACCTGGACGACATCATGATTTATACCAAGAAAGGGTTGAACCATGAAGACGCGGTCCAAACTGTGCTGGATACATTGAGCAAGCACACCCTCTGGCTAAAACCTGAAAAATGTGAGTTCTCTAAGGGGGAAGTTGAGTACCTTGGCCTCCTGATCTCTTGTAACCATATCCGAATGGACCCTCCCAAGGTCAAAGCAGTATCCAACTGGCCCCCTCCCCACAACGTCACTGAGCTCCAACAATTTATTGGATTTGCCGACTTATATTGGTGGTTTATCAAACAGTTCTCCCACGTTGCAAGACCCCTCCACAACCTGACAAAGAAAGATTCCAGCTTTAACTGGACACCAGAATGCCAATCCGCGTTCAACAACCTCAAGAAGTCCTTCACCACAGCCCCTATACTGAAAATTGCCAATCTGTACCGCCCGTTTGTCTTGGAGTGCAATTGCTCCGACTTCACTCTGGGTGCTGTTTTATCCCAGGTGTGCCCAAAGGACAACCTGCTACATCTGTTTGCCTAATTATCACGGTCTCTGATCAAAGCCAAACGGGACTACGCTATCTTTGACAAAGAATTACTTGCCATTGTTGCTTCATTCAAAGAATGGAGGCACTACTTAGAAGGCAATCCGCACCAACTCCACACCATCGTGTATACAGACCACCGTAACCTTTAAAACTTTATGACCACCAAGCAGCTTAATCGCCGCCAAGCTAGGTTGGCCGAGATACTTGGGTGCTTTGACTTTGACATTGTCTTCCAACCAGGCCATGAGGCAGTATGTCCGGATGCTCTATCCCAACAACCAGATCTTGTGCCCAACAAGGCCAAAAAACTGACGTTTGGGCAGCTGTTACGGCCGGACAATATCAGACCGGACACCTTCACAGCCATCACTGAATTTGAGGCGTGTTTTGTTAATGAATCAGTAGATCTCAACAACACTGACTATTGGTTTGACGTGGACATCCTTGGCTCAGAGGACATCCCTGATTTGAATTCCATTGCAGCTTTGTCATGCCCAACCAAACCCTCACTGACGGACCAGGATCCCTTGAGGGAAGCTAGGCAACTTGACAAGGGGATGTGTGCTTCCAAAGATTCCCTTGGTTGCTCTGTTCCAGAGCTTAGAAGTACACTAGCACCCCCACAATGTGAGTTGGTTTTACATTCAATTTTTCCTTTCTCAGCTGGCCAGCCCCCTCTCCCTTTGGATATTTGGACAGATGCCAAAATGATTGAAGGGGTACGCCGGACAGTACCAGAGGACAACGACTACACATCGCTGATGGACTTGGTGACATTGCCAGCCTCAAGACGCTTAAACCCAAAATTATCACGGTATACGGTTGAAAACGGCCTGCTCTATCACAGGCACCAAGTAGTAGTGCCGCAAAACTCCAAACTACAACGCCAGATTGTGCGAAGCCATCACAATTCCAAGCTAGCCGGCCACCCAGGACGTGCAAAGACCTTAAGCCTAATCCAACGCTCATTCACATGGCCGTCCATCAAACAGATGGTGAACCAATATGTGGATGGATGCAACGCATGCCAGCAAAGCAAGGCATTCACGCAGAAACCACTAGGATTGCTCCAACCCCTCCCTATCCCGGCAGGCCTGTGGACCAACATCAGCTATGACCTGATCACGGACCTGCCTGTCTTGGAGGGCTACGACAGCATCTTGACGGTGGTCAACCAATTAACCAAGATGGCAAACTTCTTACCCTGCAAGAAGACTCTCAACGACAAAGACCTTGCGCGCCTGATGTTGGGAAATGTATGGAAATTGCACGGGACACTAAAGACAATTGTGTCTGATCAAGGCTCAGTGTTCATCTCTCAAATCACACACGAGCTCGACCGCCAGTTAGGAATTTGGCTCCATCCGTCAACAGCCTTTCACCCTCAGACCGACGGCCAGTCCAAAATTGCCAACAAAGCCGTGGAGCAGTATTTGCGCATCCTTGTCAGCTACCATCAAGATGACTGGGTGCAGCTACTTCCAACAGCTGAATTTGCCCACAACAATCACAATCATTTATCCACTGGCATGTCACCATTCAAGGCAAACTATGGTTTTAACCTGTCCTACGGGCAAGTACCATTGGCCAAACAGTGCCTGCCGGTGGTGGAGGAACGCCTCAAGAAGCTCAGTGAAGTCCAGGATGAATTGAAGGAATGCCTCCAATGCGCCCAGGAATCAATGAAGAGTCAGTTTGATTGGCACGCCAGGGCCAACCCGGGTTGGAAGACAGGCAATGAAGTCTGGCTCAACAGCTGTAACATATCAACAACCAGGCCATGCCCAAAGCTGGACAACCAATGGCTAGGACCTTTTTCAATTTCTAAAGTGATCTCTTCCAGTGCCTATGAACTGAACCTGCCTCCTTCCCTCTGGGGGATACACCCGGTTTTCCATGTGTCTATGCTGCGGAGGCACCAACCAGATCTGATCAGAGGCCGCCGCCCTCCTGCACCAAACCCCATCATCATTGAGGGGACCAATGAGTGGGAAGTGGAAGACATCCTGGACTGCCATGTAAAGGAGAAACAATGCCAGTATTTAGTCAGTTGGAAAGGGTTTGGACCTCAAGAAAACTCCTGGGAACCGGATCAGAACCTCGACAACTGCAAGGAACTAGTGGATCAATTCAACGCAAGATTCCCTGAAGCAGCTAGCAAACATCAAAGATGCTGACGGACACGGAAGTAGTATGAGGGCAAGCTTTTTTCCCAACAGCCAGGGTTTTTAATGCTGCCCGGGGAAGATGCAAAGTCCGCTGGGGACTTGGGCATAAAGGGGGGATAATGTTATGACCTTGGAAACCCCGAGGATTACCAAGGGGTGTCCACTATAGGGAATCACTTCCAGTCCAACCTTCAAGCCCTTGTACATCCCCCAGTTAGCAATCTATCATTTGAACCACAACAGAGTTCACGGAGAGTAAGAGAAATGCATTTGAAAAGCTGACCAAGTCCAGGGGAGTGCCACTATAGGAGCAAGTATTGACTCAAATGACTAGCTAGAGATTTCAGATGTCAATCAAACCAGAAAGGTAAGAATGGCTGGATCTGGGCAGGCATATTCAGAAGAAAAGTGAGAATAGGGGAGGAGGGATGAAAAAGCTGAGGATATCCTTCTCACTTCCTGAAACATCTCATCTGTCCAAGACCATTGTGAATCAGCTCAACTTCAGGAAAGTCTGGGAGCTGCTAGATTGGTTGGCCATACACAGGTCAAGATTCAGGAAGAGTGGTGCATTGCCGGAGAAGGGGAGAGTGGGGGCCAAGAAGCAGCGGATTGAGCAACTGTGTGATGATGAGGTCAAAGACATTGATGCTGTAGCTGACTACATCATGGATGCAGAAGCTGTTTGCTGATTTGAGGAAGTCAATATTTTGAGTGATGGGGTCCATGTTGAGAGATCTTGAGGGTTTGGTTGTTGGTAGATTATCTGTAGTTATCTTAGAGAGGTTCTGTAAATAAATTCCGACTTTTACAACATCTGATCTGAGTCTGTAGGGGGAGGGGATACAGAGTCAATGGCAAGTCCTCCAGTGATTTTTGAAAGATTCATTTTATTTGGCTCACATTTCAATGAATTAATAACATTGTATACTGATTTCTATTATGAAAAAAGGAAGAAAAGGGTACTTCTTGAATACTTTGAAGACTTAAGTGTATCATGTTTTTTGATTACAGTAGCACTTTTTTAAATACCACCATACTACTTCCAAAGCCATCAATTTTAAGTTTTGAATCCAGGAGAATTCTCCAGGAACACCATACAGGGTCTTTCCTGATTCTTGTATGAATTTGAGGCCCTTGGGACCATCTCTGGAATTTTCAGAGAGGATGCAATCAACCTCCCCCACTCATGGGAGTTGCTCTTCCAAGATGCTTTTTTTCTGCATTAAAAAGAATTTTTTGGGATCTTTGCGTACTTTGAGATGGGCCTTGAGACCCTTCCCAATCCCGTGGTCACCCTACCCAGGCTTGGTCATCCATGGCTGGAGAAGTACAAGTCATCCAGTAGTACAAACCTGTGGGAAAAACTTGAATTTTGCACTTGGGCTGAATGTCAGACTTTAATTTAGGTCAGAACTTCAATGACCACATTTTTGGTCTCTTTGGAGGCTTTAGATTCTGAATCTAAATGGGCTTGCCAATTGCTCCAGCCAAAAAAAGTTTCACTTTTGGGGGGGGGGGGCATTCATTGGGACCAATCCATGTAACTTTGTATAAGTCCACATACATGGTCTTATAATACTGTATGTTTGGTCCTATGATACCGTGTTGATGTCCTTATGCAATACCCTCATTTATGGTATCAAAGGAGCATAAGTATGTTTGTTTGTCAGAAATATGGACTTGCAGCTCATCTGAAAGGCATTTATTTTAGTGCCTGAACAGCCTCCTTGCAGGCAGAAAATCAAAAAGAATTTGGATGATTATGTACCACAACTGTAATTCCGACAGATTCCGATTCTCAAAGTGCCACTGTTGTGCCCGATTTGTAATCTCGAGTCTCGACGCGCGGCGCAAGGCACCCAGGGGCCGGGAGTCCGGAGTTCGGACCACCTGTCACAGAAAACAGGACGGACATAATCGGTCCGAGTGACCTCTGACACACAAGCTGTCACGATCTGTCACGATGCATCGAAATGGGGGAGTTCCGAACTTCCAAGTTCCGTGTGTCAAACTTTCTCACAAGAGTACGGTACGGGGATGGAATGTCCATGTGGTGAAATAACCCCGCCCGAGCTCCCGCTGTCGTCATTCTGGTCAAGTCTCGGCTTGCCCGGGTTAAATGGTGCATCCGGCGCTGAACCAATCGACCTGATGGGACCTCCCTCCAGGAGTTCCCCCGTGCCGCGTAAAAATTTTAGGAGTGGTTGTCGCGTGCTCGACGACCTTCTACTAATGCTATTCACCCTCTGGACCTTTTCCATTCGACACTTGAGACCACGTCTGCATGTTCTAACCTTAACAGTGCCTAAGGCTTGCTGTTAGCGTGCGGTCAATTACATACAATTTATAAATTGGGTACCCGATAAATATACAAATACGTACTCGGCACTTCATATACATAGCCCAGATTGCCCAGCGGCGTCTTGAATGGCTGACTACTTGGGAAGCAGTCTTCGATTCATTCACCATCTCCATCCCCGCTGATTTCCTCAGTGGGTATGTCTCATACTTATAAATATGTAGTTTGAATCAAGCTTGAAGCCTATGACTTCCGCTCGCGAATCACATGCTGAACCTGATGCCAAGCGGCTTCCAAGAACTTTTGCTGGCTTCTCATCATAAACTGTTTAAAAGTCGACAGCTTGACTTAGTTCCGGTCTACCCGCGTTTCCTTCTTTCCGCCTACCCCCCTCGACGCAATTGGTCCCTTACTTCATCGAAATGTACCCTTCAACTTCAACCCACAATCCGCAGGCGGGCAGATCAAGTGTCCAGACGAGACACTACGAACTCCGAATTTTACAACAGCCTGTCCGAGCCAGAATGTGCGGCTTCGGTGACAAGGTCGGTCTTACATTGTAACATTTCCTTAGAGCGCCTGAATAGTACTTGTTGCAGACTGTCCGAAGACCCAATTGGTCAAGCCAACTCACCCATTTCGTTGTTTTCATAGGACCGGAGGCTGTTAACGCCACCCGTCATTGTCGAGCTGTTGATACTTGAATCGCAAACAGGGATGCAAATTAATATCAGGTTCGTATAAATATTTACCTGAATTTTTCTAGTATTGTAAATGTATCGTGACTATTCTAACCATCAGATAGAATGGATTTCATATTCTCCATTCTGACGGCTCGTCTCATGCTACATGATCAGTCATTTGAAGATGCATTATCTTATGCAAGGTTCTTTTTTTAGCCTCTGATATGCTTTTTTTTGTTCTTACAGTGAAGTGGATACGTCGTTTTTCGTCCTGAACGCGGACCTCTGGGACTCGCGCGGCGCTCATGAACAAAATATTGTGATGCATCCTGTTTTCTACAATCCGGACTCTGCAGCCAACTATCTTTCGTCGAGTGAAGATAAACCATCTCTTCCGGAACCCTCCAGTCGCAGACCGGCTGCATCCACGTCAAGTCATTTCAGCAGCACCATTGCAGGTTGGATAATGACCACTTCTTCACTCGATTAGTATCATTAATCAGCTGTCTTATGTTGTGTCCATTGGGTTCCATTCCCTCGTCCTATTCGCGTGCCGCTTTAGAAAACCCTGCAAAGTCAACCGGAGAAATGGCCTATACTCGCAACCTCATTGGTGCCCTGGCCCAAAGCGGATCTAAGCTCAAAGGAATGGATGAGCAGCCTAGCATATTCTTCATATTCCATGATCTTTCGTTCGTCCTCAACATTTCTCTTTTCAACCCCAAGTCAGCAGTTAATGTCAGTCATGTTGGCTTCTTAGTATTCGCACAGAGGGGATATTTTGTCTGCGATTTACGCTTGTTGTCCTAGGCCAGTAAGTTACTTCTCACGATGTCACCACATGTGCTCGTATAGATGGTCCCAAATAATCAAAATTCATTGGGTTTATACTGATGCTGATTTCTTTTTAATTTCTCCTATTTTGACACAAACATTGAAAACCATCTTTACAGTACTGACCAGCCAACAGACATCTTGGCATCAACGTTCAGCGAGCCATTCCAAGTGTATTCCGCTAAAAAATTGTGAGCTTCCTATGTTTCATGCACTCAGTTACTCGATGCTCCCTGCAGGAAGGTTTGAATGCTTATAACCGCAGGTTTCCTCTGAGAAAAAAAAACTGACCAATTGTCACTCCTGGCTTGTAACAAATGATTGGAACAGTCCTGGAATGCTCGGTAAGTTACTATTGCATCCCCGATTTGAAGCCACAGCTCATGATTTGGAAAACGCGTTGAACATCTAGGCCCGACTGCCCTGACAAGGCATTTTTCTGCACAAAGAGTCAGGATACCCACCGTGAGCTCCCTGGTATACTTTTTGCCCCGCAATCTTGTTTTCTCCGCCCACATGTCTAACCAAAGTCAATTATTAGAGGAGACGAAAAGCAAAAGATGAAGGAATGGAGAGTACCGACGAGGACGGGGAGGATGACGATACTTGACGGCCTTCTGGTTCTTTGACGATGGTGTTCTTTCTTGTCGCTTCGTCCTGTGGCATCAGCCTCATCCGAAATAATTAGTACTGTACATAGCGATATCATGGTCTGGTCGTTGTCTGAATAGTTTCCCGCCTGCACTCAGAGTCAAATCATTAATTTTCGTTTGGAATAAACCTGACATGTTGTAAATAGGCTTTCCTTCTTGTACAATAAGTGATATCTGCAACCTCTCAATGTCTGCACTCAGATGTGATTTTAACTGATAGCCATGCTTGTAAATAGTATTAGTATCCATATCTTGTTTGTTTTGTATTGTGAAGCTTTTGGTACTCTCTGTATTTATCTAAAAAATACCAGAGTTTAGCCTTGTGGAAACTGACAGTGGAGAACTTCCCTTTGCTTGGGATTACAAATTTGACCTTTCTGGAATGAGATCATTCCAAACCTCTTTTGGTGGTGGGAACTTAAATGTCAATGATTTTTGTTGTAGCCTGAGAATCCTCCGGACTCTCACACTACAGTCTTGGCACACGCCAGACCAGATCAACCATCCCCGCCGGTCATGTCAGACCAGATCATCACCACGGTCGGTCATAACAGACCGGATCAGCCATAGTGCCGGTCCTTGCCGAGTCTTCTTCCATTTCCTTCTTCTTCTCATTCACTCATTACGTAGCACACTGTGTATATAGCTCAGCTAGTTTTCTATTGTTTTTGATTCATTCATTCATTCCTAACACATTGTAATTCATTCATTTATACTTTTCCGTGCCTGAGCCTTAGCAGGTTATGAGCATATTTCTCGCTCAACTTTTGTGTTACACCGTGTTATAAGGTGCTCAGATTGGTTGTGATAGTGTGAGTTTCATTAGTATTCCAGCAAAATTTGTGTTACAGAGTGTTACCAGTTAGAGCATCTCCACCGCGGGAGGTAAACCGGGTAGCCATCCGGGTTTTAGCTACCCAAACCCGAAAATCACCATCCACCGGGGGCGCTGTCTGAGGCTCAAAATGCCTCGGTCGCTTGCTCGGTAGTGATGCGGTCGCCCCATTCCCCGACTCCATCCCTCCGCGTGAAATACCAATATTCCTTGAAACCTCTGTCAACATACACGACACAACCCCCGAAGATCACATCTACCAACTTCGATCCAACGCAACATCCCCCCAACACACCAGTGACACCCCAGTTTCACTCTCCAGTTGGCTACTCCCGCTGGATGCCGCAGCAGTCACAGGAGCTATATTGCTGCGGCCGGGAGGGATTTTTGGTTTTTGGCTACCGGGTTTTCCCTCCCGCAGTGGAGATGCTCTTAGTGTTTTTTCTTTTGGTGTAGTTTTCCGGTGTAGTGTTCTCAAGTGTGCAGTGTTAGCGTTGACGTCTCTCTATTCCTTGATCAGTTCAACTCCTTTATAGTCATCTGTGCTGTTGCGTCTCCCCGTCTATTCTTTCTTGCATTTGTCATGAGCATGCAGCGTTCTCCTCCTCCCCCCAAAGGCCCACCTCCACCCCATTCAGAGCATCCGCATTGGGTGCTAACTTTTGAGGTTAGGTTAGCACCCAAGTTGAGCCGGACTTACCCAACCGTCACATGCAGCCGCATCAGTACAGATTAAGCTACGGTTAACAAGGTCTAATCCAAACTACACCGGTCAACCGCATCAGCTTTCCGTATCCAACACCAAAATGGACAGTAGAAGGAAAAGAAAGAGAAAACGACAAAGACAAGCATGCCAACGACTCGTCGAAAGCCTCCTGGAAGATGACGACAACCTTGAATGCCTCTTTGATTCAGATGAAGACAAAATGGAGAACAGAAAGGAACAAATTCTGCAACGACCAAACAAAGAACGGAACCACAAAGAATTCCACAAAAAATTAATGAATGACTACTTCATTCAAGGATCAACGTACAGCAATGAGGATTTCTCCCGGCGTTTTTGATTGGACAAACCTTTGTTCATCCGGATCCTGGAAGATCTCACAAGTCGGTACACGTACTTTCTTTGCCAGCCCGATTGTACTGGGAAGTTGGGACTCAGCCCGGAGCAGAGAATTACTGCTGCTCTCAGACAGCTAGCATACGCAGTTCCTTATGATTCAACCAATGAATACTGCAGACTTGGCAAAACAACTGCGCGTCAGAACCTCGAGATGTTTTGTTCCGGCATTCAAGAAGTTTACGGTGCAACTTACCTGCAAACACCAAATGAGGGCGACCTACTATCCATTCTCAGGGAAAATGTGGCACAAGGCTTTCCTGGCTGTTTAGGGAGCCTTGATTGCATGCATTGGGGTTGGAAAAACTGCCCAAAAGCTTTGGCTGGGCAGTTTAAAGGGAAAGAGAAGGGACCAACAATTGTTCTCAAGGCGGTTGCAACCCACAACACTTGGATTTGGCACAGCTTTTTCGGAACATCCGGCTCACTCAACAATAGCAATGTGCTCCACTCCTCTCCGCTTTTCCGATCAATGCTTGCAGGAACGTCTTGGAATGTTGAATTTGACCTGAATACAAATCACTACTCAACCGGCTACTATCTTGTTGATGGGATATACCCCAATTGGGCGTCTCTGGTCAAGTCAAAAGGGCTGTTGTTGTCGGACCGAGCAACCAAACATTTCACTAAAGCTCAAGAAGCAATGCGGAAGGATATTGAACGAGCCTTTGGTGTACTGAAATCTCGATTCCAAATACTTGCAAAACCAGCTTTGCAATGGTACCCTGGCGATCTCACCGCCATTATCAAAACATGTATTATACTGCACAACATGCTAGTTGAATATCGATCTTTGCCAAAAGAACTGCCCCGACTTCCATCTTCAATTACCCTCATTCCACCTCGCTCCGAACCATTCTGTCCTCGAGATCGACGCATGCGAATGATTGAAATGCAATCATCTGCAATTCACAACCAGCTTACAGCCGATCTGATCACTCATCTATGGAGCAGGAGCGGGAAAAGGCAGCAAGAAGGCAACTCGGAATCAGAGTTGGAAAGTAATCCCAACTCAAATGACTCCAATGATTCCAATTTTTAATTTTTTCTCTCTCTTGCATAATATATCGATTATTTATTTTTTTCTCTTGCTCTTATTTCTTCACATGCAATCAGATATATATAACGCGAGACAACTGGGACTCTTTGTGAGATCATGCTGAGGCTTTCTAGTTAAAAATGAGAGAGCTAGACAAGCAAAGAAAAATTTAAGATAAGGTTGGATCTACATATTGTGAGTTATCAAGATCAGAGAGGTGCCGCCCGTCTTCTTCTTCAGAAGAAGAAGAATCTGCATCTACTCCTTCAGAGGTGCCGGGTCGGGTTGAGTTTGCCTCGGACGTTGGCAGGTAGCGAGAGCTGCCATCTTCAGAAGTTGATGGTCCTCGATCTTGACTTTGAGATTGAGACGCAACTGATTGATTGGGTTGATTGCTGGACGAACTTGCCGGATTCTTGAGGCGGGCCATTATTTGTTTTTGGGACTTGATAAAGAATTCTTGAGATTCTTCATCAGGACATTTACTGAGATCTTGTAGCATGATAACCCAATTGGACTCAATCTGATCGATCAGAGTCTGTCTCTCTTGTATGTCATTTGCTCGAGAAGCTTCGGCAATACGCTTAACCGAGTCGTGATGCTGCTTTTCAAGGAGCCTCAACTTCTTCCGACGAAATTTGTTTTCTTTGATTTTCCGCTTTTCAGCTTTGATACCTGCCGGGCGTTTCCACGAAGCTTGTCTCCTTGGCCTTCGGCATTAGAATCTGGATCATTTGGATTGCCGGTAGCGTTCGGAGCGGGGCTGCTGACGTTGTCTTCAGTTAATCCCTGTGATGCTTCGCCAGTGCCCTTGTTGCTTCGACCGTTCTTTGCTTTGCCTTTTTTCGCCATGTTTTGCCACTTCTCGACCAACTTGAGGAGATTCCACGCGCGCTCGAAGACGAATTGACGACCCTCTTGCTCATAAAAGGTCTGCTTCGCTTCAACTAGCCAGTCTGTTGGCGCAGAACCCAATGCCGGGTTTTTGGAGATCTGATTATAGATCGACGTGAAGAGGAGAGTTGATTTCTAAAGGGTCTTCCATCTAAATAACAAGGGAGAACATGATTAGATAAAGAGAAAAAAAGAAGATAAAAGAAAAACCAACCTGTTTTGGAGACCATTTGCGTCTCTTTGAGGACCCGGCGTGAATTTATTGTAGTCGTTGTAGGACTCCTGTGGGACAAATGATAATATTTGGTAAAGATCCGGCTGGGGGAAATAAACTGGTGAGTTAGGTTGAAAGGCTAAAACAGTCAGTTTACGGGTGGTTTATTGGCCTGCCCCTTTATAAATACTATACCCTTTGTAAGGAATCTTAAAATCAATATAAAAAGAGAAATGGCTGATTTCAAGATTAAGTTTACTAAGTATAGTAATCTCAATCAGACTTAGACCTTATACGTTGTTGTATGTGAGTAGACCGCTTATAACTAATGATATGGATAATCGAACCGTGGGATTGATTATGTGAAAATGCAATAGTGTGTTGGACTATTGCAGGTGATTGTTGATGATTGTTGAGTTTGTTGATGATTGATTGATTTGTTTGTTGATTGATTGGGTTGTTTGTTGATTGATTGGGGGGTTTGAGAAATGTTTTTATTGTTGGGGTTGATAACTGATTGATTGACTTATTGACTGATAACACTGATGACTACACTTGATGACTACACTTGATTACTAACTTGATGGCTGGTGAGACACACTATACTCTCTTAGTAAGTGGCTGAGGAAAAAGAAAAAAACAGTGGTGGGGAAATGACCTCCTTATATAGGAAAAGATGAGGGAATTTAGCTCCAAGGGAAGGTCCTTTGAGGGATTTATGCTGCAGGCGAACTGGTCAGCTGCACAGCCTGCTCCTTGTTGCTATGGTTTCAGCACAGCATGACATCATTGCTGCACAGCATGACATCATTTCTGCACAGCATGACTTCATGTCTGCACAGCATGACATCATATCTGCACAGCATGACATCATTTCTGTGCCCACTCCCCACCTGTACTGTGTACAATACAGCCCATTCTTCTTCCTTCTTCTATCCTTCCATCCAGGGGCTGAAACATCTTCCATCACCCCTTCTTTCTTCCAATCCTTCCAGCTTCCATCCTGTTCAGGGTCTAGGCCTCTCCTCCTCCTGGTCCTTCTTCCCCTTCTTCCCCCTGTGTCCGCTCCTTGTACTGCTACCATTGTCCGTATTTCCTGCTTGCTGTTGGTGTAACTCTTCCTTGTTGTTGATTCTGTGATGTTGGTGTATCGTGTATTCTTCCGGATTCCTTCTTTACTCCTCCCCTGATCTTCCTCCTCTTGTATCCTATTCTAGTGTACATCTTGTAAGTGAACTTGTAATATATGAAATGTACCTCTTTGGCATTGGAGCGGGAATGGAACACCACATCGTCGGCAATGCGAATAGAAAATCGTCTCTACCTTGCTGATTTGCGGTAATCGGGTCCCGGGAGATCAATGCCCAGCTTTTTGCGAGTTGCTCGTCTTCTTCAGGAAGGAAGTTTGGCAATTGTTTTGACTTCAGTTGGCTTGAAGGCATGTTGTTGGTGATGTATATGCGTAATTGTTGGCTTGTCCTTGTGCTTGGGAATGCTTTTTTTTTTTTTATCCCTAGGATTACCGAGGGATAAATGTAGCACCCGCTAGCTCAAAAGTTGAATCTGAGCTAGTTTGATCTGTGCTTATTCCGGCCCGATGCGGGTGCCGTGAGGGGCTAAGTCCCTTAATCCGGGCTAACTTGGCGCCCGATGCGGATGCTCTCAGGCACTAAGCCGGCTGCTGGTAAGAAACCTCCCCCGTCAAAGGCGCTGTCTGTGTCTGACAACAACAATGGCTATTCCACAGAAACACGTGGTGGCCAACATCATCTCCACCATCCTCCTCCTCCTCCTAGTTCTGCTTCCAATCCCTTCCAAACCTTGGGCATCCAGACCGCATATGATCCCTGCAATAGAAACTCCATGGTGAAAGAAGGGGACCGCCAGTTTGTCACAGACAAAGACCGCCTGAAGATGGATGGCTCCAATTTTTGCGCGTGGTTTTGCAAAATATGTGAAGTTTGCCCTCATGTCTCTTGATGACGCCGACTTCTACTTGAAGGATATGCGTTGAGATGTGCGTGAACTGTCATTCTCTCCTCCTCCATCAATTGTTCCTTCTGCTCCCCCTACTATGATTTCCGGTACAGCTTTGAGATTATGCGTGAGTTGAAACAACATTATTTAGTATTCAGTCGTGCATGTCAACTCAACTTGTGGGAAGATCTCCTCACCATCAAATGTGACAAGTCCACCGCCGCTGATGAAGTGTCAGCATCCTTCCGTAACAAGATTATTGATTTAGCAGAAGCAGGCTTAACATTGACCAAAGATAATATCATGGGTTTAATGCTTCACTTGTCTATTCCTTGTGGTAGTTCCCTCCGTCGAATTGATCAGGAACTCACCTGTCGGCAATGGCGCATACTTCAATTTACAGAGATGGTCGACCTCTTAACCGACTGTCAAGAGAAGGTCCAGACTGACAAGTCAAGCAGGTCTTGCGCGCCAAATCCCTCGGCTTTTGCTACTGATGGTCAGGATTGCCGCGCCTCCGTGGAAAGTCACCCAGACAATATCTACGTGATGGCTGGCCTCCTGGCTTGATTCAATGCCCACCCTCCTGCTACTTACCATGGTTTTTTCTGCTGTGGGTCCACTAACCACATGATCGCACAATTTCCTTCCCCGCAGGGCTTAACCCCAGGTCCTCCCAGCTTTGTGACGGGTGGCTATCCACATGGTCCCAACCCCGTCCCCCACAAGGCTCAATTCTGCCCCACTCCTCTACTCCAACCACCAGGATACCAAGCTCACTACCTGGTGTGGTAAGCCAAACCCTGAATAAATAATAAATTTTTGAGGAGTAATTATGTGGTCAAAAGCACAGGTGGCCAAGACTCAAAGGGGGGGGTACAGGAGTACATCAAGTACCCAGGCCCCAAATCAGGATCAAGCAAACACAACACAATCACACAGCTGTCACACACAACAAACCAACCACAAGTTAACCTCAGGTCCCGCAAGCCCCCTTTGAATATTTTCTCTTCATTTAAGCCCTCTTTTCCACTATAATTTTCCACAGTTTCCATCATGTTCCTCTAACCACAACTCAGCCCTCTTTCCATGTACTTTCTACTATTCCATTTCCTTCCATGATGTCATTAACCACAACTCAGCCACTTTTACTCATTTTCTACTCATTTCCTTGTTCCATTTCCTTCCATGAACCACAGGTCAGCCATTATGGCCTCTTCTAGCTGATTTATCTTCTCTCACTCTCATTCCCCCAACCACATTTTGGCCACCCCTCTATTTTCCTCCCAACACATATATAAAGAGCCTGTTTCCTCCCTCCTCATTCTTTTGATCATCAGACTGTCTACATCATCAGCTTGTAAGTACACATCCCCTGATCCTATAGTCATCAGTTGAATACATCTGGTACCATAGTAAGCTCTATCTCTGAATACAGTGTAGAGAAATATATAATATAAATACCTATTACCTGCCCCAGTTTGAATACATTCTGGAGAATTATTAAGCCATTCCATCAGCTTGAACACATCCTGATTGGACATATAAATTATAAACCCTTACTAAATTACCTCACACATCCTCATCAGCCACACTATTCTTTAAGAGTCCATACTCTTATTCTTGTCAACATAACTCTCCCAGCTACCAAAGAGAGGCAGCCCTTCAAGCACTCATCCCTCTCAAGCTCTATTCTTCCCCAGAGTAGTTCCACAAGTGGTGTCCCAACAGTGGCCTGAAGATCAACAGGTTTTAGTCATCAACATTTCAACAATTACTCTTTTATAATATAACTACACAACTCACCAACAACCTAGAACAATGTCACCATCTAACAACAACAGAAGAAACTCCTTTCACGGTATGCCAAAAATCAACATGGCAGATCTAGAAATCCCTGCCTTCAAGAACTACAGAGAACAAAAGGAGCAGTCCTCAGAAAGCTCTGAATTAGCACCCTCAATCCTTAGAGGTATCAAAACTCCCCCACCTTCTGTAGTCTCCTCTTATAATAAGAAGGAATCAATCAAGACTCAAGTCACCACCCACTTTCTGGAAAAGGAGCCTGTCATGCCAGCTTATCAAGGAGGGAAGATCAAATCAGTCAAAATCAAGCCCATGGATAAGAACCTTTTCTTTGATGGTACCAACATGACTATCAAGACCTTTATCAGAAGATATGAAGATGCCGCGGACACAGATGGGGCCAGTGAAAGGGACCTAGCTAAGCAGATTGTGCCCTTTATCATTGGAGCTGATTTGAAGGAGGAGGTGGAAGAAATGTCAGGATATGAAGATAGAAACTGGGAAGTCCTGAAGAGACAGCTGCTTAACAGGTTTGGAAGTTCCCTGGCCTTGGTCAAATATACTAGACAGGATCTAAAGGACTTAATAAAGGCTCAGTCAGACAATGGTGGAATCAAGACCTTGGAAGACTTCAAGATGTTTAGGTCCAAATATGAGAACATCACTCACTACCTCAGAAGGATGGGATATGTCACCAACTTGGAAGACTTCAGGGAAAATCTATTGGAAACCTTGAGCCCAGAGTTGGAGGTTACTGTCACCAGAGAACTTATCAGGGACAACAAGATGTTAGTTTCTAAAGATGGAGGAGATATTCTTCCAGACACAGCTACCCTCTTCACTTACATCCACAGGGAAGTCCAAACTGCTTCAGTGATGGAAAGAAGAAAGAACATCAAAAAGGGTATCAACCCAGCCAAAACTACTCAGCCAACTCCAACTAAACCACCTGCAAATCCAGAAAAAGCCATAGAAGAAATCACCAAAACTTTGGCCAATTGGAATGTACAGAAGAAACCCACTACCTTTTATCAGTCCAGCCATGTCCCTTATGCTCCCGCTCAATTCACAAGACCCCCAGAAACATTTATCTGTCAGTATTGTCATATGCAAGGACACCCTACTGGAAGATGTAATTTGGCCAATCTGGATGAGATTCAGGGGAGAGTGAAAAAGGATGGAAGAGAATTCAAACTACCTGATGGGTCACTAATCCCCTTTGACAGAAGCAGATCCTTTAAAGCCGCAGTAGACCAATTCCACTCCAAAGCTAGCCAGCCTGGAATAATCAAGCTTCCTCCTGGTACAGACCTCAAGAAAGAAGAAAAGGTTCCAGAAGCACAAACCTCTTTTGGAAAATTGGAAGAAATAGAATTTGAAGACTCCACTAATTACGAGAGTGATGCTGCCAAAAGGACCAGAAAGGGTGAAGAGAAGGAAGAGTCAGAAAAGTCTGGAGGTAGGAACTCACCCTACAAGAGGGTCAGGAAGGAAAAGGAGGAAGTAATGGATATAGATGATGAGGCTGAAAGAATCATGGAAATTGCTAGGAAGAATTATATAGAGCCAGAACCCACCACTTCAGAGGATCCAGTTAAGAAGGTCCAGTTTAAAGAAAATGAAGAAATCATCAAGTCATCCAAGGAGAAGGCCCCAAAGAAGACCATGTTGGAGAGGCCCTTGACTAAGGAATTTCCAGATACAGAGGAGAAAGTGGTCAATAGGATGTTAATGGATGGAAGGATTGAACTTACTTATGGTGAAGTCTTTGCCATCTCCCATGGGGCTATAGAAGTGTTCAAAAAGAGGACTAACCCCAGAAGAATTCCAATCAACTCCACTGAGGATCCAACTAAATCAGTAAATGCCACGGGAGCTAACTCCGATTCTGAGGATGAAGAAGAGGAATCCAGTAAAAATCATCCAACTCACTATGCCTGTCCTTTGGGGTACATCAACATAAACGTGAATGGTAAACAGCTCAAAGCTCTTCTGGATAATGGCTCTATGGTGAATGTCTTGTCAAGAGGATTAGCTTGTGGAATGGGGCTCATAGTAACGGAAAAGAGGATGAACCTGAAAGGGATAGGAGGTCACAAAAATGAAATTATAGGAATTGCTGAAAACGTACCAGTCCAGGTTGGATCAATTACCAAGCCAGTTCACTTCTGAATTTCTTCTGGTGATGTTCAGCCAATATTAGGAAAACCCTCACTACAAACATTTGCAACTCTGCCCAGAAAGAAAATGTAAAATTGGGATGGGCAAAACATATACCCAATTTTCCAGAAAATGGTCAGAAGTGAAAAATAAGCTTTACTGAGCATGCTCAGCAATTTTTTTTTTTTTTTAGAAACTGAGCAGAAATGATTTTTATTCATTATGGCAACTTTGGGGTATTTTGCTGAGCATGCTCAGTTTTGCTCAATTTTTATTACTGAGCCATTTTGTTGAAAAAAGTTAACATTTTGCTTAACCCAAACAGCAGTTTTTTCTTTAGGTGAAATTACAAATGTTTGTAGTGCCTTCTTGGTCTCAGCCTCAGCTACAATCAAATTTCAGAAAGAAGGAGCAGAATCTCTATCAATTAAGGATAAGGACAGAACCTATTTAGTACCCATCTTAATTCCTAAAAATTAAAAATGGGAAACCACCTTTCCAGTAAACAGCTCTTCCACCTCTAGTCATTTTTTGGCTTCTGGCACCTTCCGGAAGTAGAAAGATGGAGGGTGCCTAAAAATCAACCTTGGAACTGGCAGGTCAATGCTGCAAAATATAAATCAACCACCAAAAAAATTAGACCAGTTAATGAACCAATGCCTCAAAATCTGAACCCACCTCTATGTACACCTCCCCTCTCAAGAGATCCATATAAAACTCCTTTAACTCCTTTTCCTCCTGAATTTATCCCTACTCTAAAAGTGACTGAAGAAAGGCTCAAAGTAGTGAATTTTGGCCCACCCGGATGGTTATCAAAAGAAGAACTCAAGTTACTTAAACATGTTATCAAGCTCAGACAAGGAAGTTTGGCCTTTAGTGCAGAAGAAAGAGGACTTCTCAAACACACTTACGGGAAACCTTACATTATACCAGTCATTAAGCATGATCCTTGGCAACAGAAACCAATACCTATCCCCGCAGCCATTAAGTCAGATTTCATAGAACTAGTAAGAGAAAGAATCAAAACTGGCTTATATGAGCAATCCTTTTCATCCTACTCCAGCCCTGTGTTTTGTGTCAAAAAGCAAGATGGAAAACTCAGAGTGGTACATGACTTACAAAAACTAAACAAGGTCACCATCAAAGACTCAGGACTACCACCCAACCCTGAAGAATTAATTGAATCATTCACCGGAAGGGCCTGCTATGGACTTGGTGATATAATGGGAGGATATGATGAAAGGGAGTTAGCCCAGGAGTCAAGACCTCTGACAACATTTGAAACCCCTTTGGGGAGATTCCAACTCACAAGACTACCTCAAGGGGCCACTAATTCAGTTGCTGTTTACCAAGCCCAGATGATGTGGATCCTCCAAGAAGAAATACCCAATAATGTAGGAATCTTTATAGATGATGGAGGAATTAAGGGTCCAGAATCTGACTACAATCAAGAAACCCTGAAAGAAAACCCAGGAATCAGAAGATTTATTTGGGAATATGCTATCACCCTGGAAAGGATACTATTCAGAATTGAAGAAGCAGGACTCACCATATCTGGAAAGAAGTTTGCCTGCTGTGTACCAGCCCTGGACCTGGTAGGACATGTAGTTTGTAAGGAGGGAAGAAAAATAGCCAAAAAGCAGCTCAACAAAGTGGAAAGTTGGCCAAATCCAGAAAACCCAACCCACGTCAGAGGTTTCCTAGGAGTATGCGTCTATGTTAGAATGTTCATCCCAGGTTTATCAGAACTAGCCTTACCACTCAGAAAGCTGACTTACAAAGATGCAGAATGGGAGTGGAGCCAAAAGTGCCAGGAAGCCTTTGAAAAACTGAAGAAGATTGTTGGATATGACATAACCCTCAAGAAGCTGGACTACCAGGAAGGAGCAGGAGAAATCAAGTTAGCTGTGGATTCCAGTTATATTGCAGCAGGAGCAGTGCTAACCCAAGAAGATAAAGGAAAAGACAGACCAGTCCTTTATGAATCCATAGTCTTTTCCCCAACAGAATCCAAATACTCCCAATCAAAGCTAGAACTCTGTGGTGTAGCCAGAATCCTGAAGAAACTACAAATACACCTTTGGGGCCAACATTTCAAATTATTAGTGGATGCCAAGAGTCTGATAGAAATTATCAATTCACCCAGCCTTCCAAACGCTCCAATGACTAGATGGGTAGCATTTATTCAACTATTTTCCTTTGAACTAATTCACGTACCTGGGAAGACCTTCACTATGCCAGACGGATTATCCAGAAGACCCCCTGACGCTGAAGAAAAAGAAGCTGCAGATCTGGATGAAGATGAAAAATGGATCCAGCCACACCCAGGATTTGGAATCAAACAGGCCAACACTGGAAATTTGGGGGTGGATGAGAAGTGCCAAAACCTTTGGGAAAGCCTCAAATACTACCTGGAAACAATAAATAGACCTGAAGGATGCTCTGACAAAATGTGGAAGGACATCAAGCACAAATCAGTCACTTTCTTTATGTCAGAAGGAAAATTGAAAAGAAGAAGCAAACCCTTTCCGCAAATAGTAATCACCTGCCCACAATTGCAAAAATCCATCCTGAAAGCACTTCATGAAGAAATGGGCCACAGGGGAATGGATGAAACTTACAGAAGAGTAAAACTTAGGTTCTGGTGGCCAAATATGAGGAGGATTGTAAAAAAGTGGGTCCAATCTTATCTCCCCTGCCAACAAAGAAGTTCAGCAAAAACAGCAGAGATCAAAAGAGCAACAGGAGCCCCAACAATTTTTGGAAGGGTCAGCATGGATACAGTACATATCAAGGCAGGAAAGTGGAAATACCTTGTGGTGGCACGGGATGACCTTTCTGGATGGGTAGAGGCAGTTGGAATGGAAAAGATTAAGGCAGCAAAAGTGGCGGACTGGTTCCTGGAAAACTGGATATATAAATATGGAGTACCCCTGAATGTAGTGGTGGACGGAGGCCCAGAGTTTGGACAGGAACTACAACAAGCACTAACCAAAGCTGGAACCAAAGTAAAAGTGACAACACCTTACTACCCTGAAGCTAATGGAATGATAGAAAGGGGCCATCAGCCACTAAAAGATGCTCTGGTCAAACTCTGTGAAACTAATGGAAAGAAATGGCGTCACTACTTACCCTTGGTCTTGTTTGCAGACAGAATTTCCACCAAAAGGACCACTGGTTACAGTCCTTATGAGCTTGTTTTTGGCCAATCAGCTATACTCCCTGTGGACCTGGAACTAGAAACTTATTTGGGAACAGATTGGTCAGAAGTAACTTCAACAGAAGAATTATTAGTGGCAAGAACCCTACAGATAGAAAAAAGAGAAGAAATCATTCAAGCTGCTTACAGGAAGATGAAGGGTTCTCGTGAAAAATCCTTGGAGGCTCAAAATAGCAAGAAGACAGTCAGAAAACCATTGGATCCAGGAAGTTTGGTCTTGGCCTATAATAAAAGTTTGGACTCTCAATGGGGGAAGCTGTTTGAGAACCGCTGGAATGGCCCTTATAGGATTCAGGAACAAGAAAAAGGAGGGTCTTATGTGCTTCAAGAACTGGATGGAACCTCACTCAAGAGGAGGTTTGCTGCTTCTCAGGTTAAACCATATTTCTCAAGATCAGACTGAGTGGGGATTTATTTCAAGATTTGAGTGGGGATTTTAGACAAAAAAAAAAAAAAAAAAAAAAAAAAAAAAAAAAATTCATACATGACTGCTCTTTAAGAGGGACTTATTTTGGACTTTAAAGAGCCATTCAGCTTATTCAGAAAAACTACTAAGGCAAAAAACAACATAAAAACAGAAAATCAGCATTAAAAAAAAAACAGTAAATCAACCAATAAATAGCCAGAATACAATACCAAAATAAAAAAAAAATAGGGACTCACACTCTGGTGAATTCAACCTCCTCAGCAGTAGCCAAGCATCCATCAAAGATATTCATAATTTGAGTATACACCTGCTTGCCAGCCAAGGCTCTGTACTCCTTACAGGCCCCAGTAGAAGAAAGTGGAAAAGAGTTTAAAGTATTAAAATAATCTATTAAAGCCTTCTTTACATAAAGTCTGGCTTCAACTACAGTAGATTCAAAAATAACCATGCCAGAGTCCTGGCTATTTCCATTTTCAACTATCAATCAGGGAAGGAATAAGAAAACCTCAAATTAGCTCTAGGCACCTGGCATATAATACAAAAATAAAATTAATAAACTTTTTTAAAACCACTGACCTGGAGGCTCACGGCGCTCAGGAAGGTCTGAAACCAGGATTGGGGAAGGGGATTTATAGGCGCGCAGGTGGCCGTCTTCTACTTGAGGCTGGCCAGTTGCATATCGGATGTAGGACTGGAGCGCGAGGTCGGATACAGGCGGAATGGCAGGTAATTGGCTTGGAGTCGGAAAGACTGGCGCCGGGAAAGGACGAGTCACAGGTGCGGCTGCGTAAGCCGGAGGCGCTCCTGGTTCGTCTAGAGCAGGGACCGGAATATCGGGCTCAATGTTGGAAGTGGGTTGGGTAGGAATGAGCCCAGGTGGGGCAGGTTGAACGACGGGAACAGTGGCGTGATTAGAAAGGCCGGGGGTGGGAATTCTCGCCCCAAGATCAGGGGAATTGTTGCGAAGACTAGGGTTGATACAGTCAGTCGGCGCCGCCTTGTCACTACTGCCATCATATATCTCGATGGGATTGTTGGGGGCGCCCGACCCGGGAGTATTAATAAAAATAGGATCATTTTGGGCTATTGGCGGAGAAGGGACGCGGGGAGGGACCCGAAGATAAAAGAACTGGCCGCGGTACTCCACTTCGCCGTTGGACATGGAGCGACGAGAATATGGATGAAAGCGAGGGGAAGGCATGGGTCAATAATGGAGGACAAAGCGGGGGTTAAATATTCTGGACGCGTTAGAAAAGCGTAGCTATAAAGAAGACTCTTAAAAGAATTGGGGTAGCTCGTTGAGCGCAACAACCTAGGCCTGGATCCATAACCAAGCAGAACACCTACAGGCCCCAACGAATCAGTACCTTAGGTTAGCAGGTACGCAGGCTGTCCGACTAAACCTAAAGCCGAGTAGACAAACGACCAAGAACATAAAAAAAAAGAAAAACATGAAAGCCAATTAAGGTCTTTCTAGGCAGGCACTCGCGCATGAAGTTAACCACCTCAATCAATGATCAAGAATCAACGTTTTAAGGCGCATACATCGCTCAACGGACTCTACCCACTATTCTTAACTATTGCCTAGCTCCAAGTGTACCTAAGGCGCGCATGCAACCACTTCTGTTGTCTGTACGCACAAGAACAGATGGGGGAAAGCAAACAACATTCAGACCCTACATATCTGCACCTCCTTCCTCAGAAACAAATAAATACACAAATCTGGGAGAATACTCAGAAGGGATCAAAAGCAAGAAAGCCCCTCAAACACAACAAAAATTTGGGGGAGGTTGATCATCAATACTCCATTAACTCAAACCATGCAGCCCACTCTTTTAGGATAGTCATTGGCTGGAAATAAATAAATAAAATTAAATAAACAAAAAACAATTTACATTAACACTTCCCACCTGCTCACTGAACCCCAGAAAATATAATTTCCCCCTCTCACTCCAAGACACAGTTAACACAGACTCAAGGTTTGGCTTCTCTTCTGGTTTGATGATGGGGACATCATCCAATTTGGGGGTGGATGTGGTAAGCCAAACCCTGAATAAATAATAAATTTTTGAGGAGTAATTATGTGGTCAAAAGCACAGGTGGCCAAGACTCAAAGGGGGGGGGGTACAGGAGTACATCAAGTACCCAGGCCCCAAATCAGGATCAAGCAAACACAACACAATCACACAGCTGTCACACACAACAAACCAACCACAAGTTAACCTCAGGTCCCGCAAGCCCCCTTTGAATATTTTCTCTTCATTTAAGCCCTCTTTTCCACTATAATTTTCCACAGTTTCCATCATGTTCCTCTAACCACAACTCAGCCCTCTTTCCATGTACTTTCTACTATTCCATTTCCTTCCATGATGTCATTAACCACAACTCAGCCACTTTTACTCATTTTCTACTCATTTCCTTGTTCCATTTCCTTCCATGAACCACAGGTCAGCCATTATGGCCTCTTCTAGCTGATTTATCTTCTCTCACTCTCATTCCCCCAACCACATTTTGGCCACCCCTCTATTTTCCTCCCAACACATATATAAAGAGCCTGTTTCCTCCCTCCTCATTCTTTTGATCATCAGACTGTCTACATCATCAGCTTGTAAGTACACATCCCCTGATCCTATAGTCATCAGTTGAATACATCTGGTACCATAGTAAGCTCTATCTCTGAATACAGTGTAGAGAAATATATAATATAAATACCTATTACCTGCCCCAGTTTGAATACATTCTGGAGAATTATTAAGCCATTCCATCAGCTTGAACACATCCTGATTGGACATATAAATTATAAACCCTTACTAAATTACCTCACACATCCTCATCAGCCACACTATTCTTTAAGAGTCCATACTCTTATTCTTGTCAACATAACTCTCCCAGCTACCAAAGAGAGGCAGCCCTTCAAGCACTCATCCCTCTCAAGCTCTATTCTTCCCCAGAGTAGTTCCACACCGGTTTTGAATCCACCAGTCCCTGGTTTCTCCTGCAATACCCCCCCGGCCCGAGGATTCACGCCACAAGCCAGCACCAACTCAGGGGGAATCCTACTTCATTGTGTCCGGCCAACTATTACCGCCCTTCTTACAACCATCAAGCCCCCCCCGAAGCCGTCCGCGAGGGAGGCCGACATGATGGACTACGTCCACCAACAAGAGCCCTCTCCACAGTTCCAGATTAGCCAAGATGAAGCACCTGCTGAGTTTGCTGTTGTGTCTTCCTCCAACGACCACCACCACGACATGCTGTTTGATACCGGCGCCACGCACCATGTGACCGGAGACAGGTCAGCATTCACCAAGTTTGAGGAGCTTTCCGTTCCTATTCCCCTGAAAGTAGCCACTAACGGAAGCTTGTGTGTCATCACAGCGCGGGGAACCCTCAATTCTTGTGGTCCGGGGTCAACTCCCATTCAGCTTAAGGGGGTCCTTTTTTGCCAGCATGTGTCCCAAACGTTAATATCCCCCGTTGCCTTACGCCTGGCAGGCTTCACGTTCTCCTATGATTGCTGGAGGGACTCTTTTTTGATTTTTTTCTCGCGGTTCATTATGGACCAAATCTACCTTGGACGTCCACTCCAGGAAGTGGTTCCTTCCCCGTCCTATCCGGCCTTTGCCTGCCTCTGCCCCTCGTTTGCCCTCTGTCGCTCGTTGTTTTGCTTCCCCACTGTCCAGTTGCCGTAGCCCTTTGCCTGTTTATCACAAACGTAGCAGTATTGAGTCTAGTTTCCCTGTATATAGTTTTAACTTTGTTCCGCTGCCGAATGATGATGAACCGTTTAAAGTAATAGTACTTGCCGCATCTAACACACCTTACATGCGCCCACAGTTGACCTCTGATGAGAAATGCCTTTTACAAATTCACAAACGCTTTGGCCATGTTAGGTTACGCGTCATTTGGCGCATGATTGCCAAACACGCTGCTCTGGGTCTTCCCGACTCCCTGCCTGCTGGAGATATTGTTTGTCCTTCTTGCATGATTTCAAAGAGCGTCAACAAGAACACCCTAACGTCCAACCAACGGTCCTTTGAGCCAATGGATGCATGGAACGATGACCTCATTGGTCCTTTTGAAACCCCAGCGTTGGGAGGGGGTCTTTATGTACTGTCCATGCGAGATATTGGTTCTGGCTACGCTGAAATAAAAATCCTGACCAAGAAAAGCAAAGCTCTGGATTCGTTAAAGGACACAATCACTCGGTTGGAGACCTTCACTAAGCGCCGGGTCAAGATTTTACGTTCTGACAACGGGGGGGAGTTCGATAGCAAAGTGCTTGCAGCTTTCTTGGCATCCAAAGGTATTATCGCTGAGAGATCCATCGCCTACCATCATTATCAGAACGGGTGCATCAAACAATTCAACCGGACACTACAGGACATGGGCCGCACCTTGCTAGTCAATAGTACCCTTCCAAAGCTGTACTGGGCGCTTGCTATACTCTCAATCGCATCCCCGAATTGGCCAGCGGCGACGTCACCCCTTACGAGAAGATGTATGGATTCGCACCAAACTTGGACTGACTTCGCCTTTTTGGTGCCCAGGCGTTTACCCACATCCCAGTCAAAAAACAAAAAAAGCTAGATGAACGTGCCCACCTTGGGTACGCCGTTTACTATCTGCCAAATTCGAAAGGTTGGGGGTTTTGGGTCCCTTCCATAAACGACTTTGTCAAGTCGGCGGTCGCCACTTTCCCTGACTACCCTTCGATCATCTTACCGCAGGAGTCGTTTGGTTTGGTCAACGTTTGCAATCTACATCTGGGGCGTTTCAAAGATGAGCTAACTTTACAGCGCCAGGATCACCTGGTTGACCAGCTCATCGATTCTGTTCCTGAAGTATCTGAGGCTCGCGTACCGTCAACGTTCAAACAAGTCCTACGAAGCGCGGATAAGGATCATTGGTTGAAGGCCGTCCAGGAGGAAATCACCAACTTAACTCGCCTGCAAGTCTGGGAAGTTCGTCCGGTACCGGCCGGAAAACGGTTGCTCAAGTCAAAATGGGTCTTCACAATTAAAACTGATTCCGCGGGAGTCCCCACTCGTTACAAGGCTCGTTATGTCGCTAAAGGCTTTGACCAAGTAAAAGGGGAACAGTTTGACACCACCTTTGCGCCTACCGCAACCTTTGTCTCGATGCGTATTGTATTAGCGGTCGCAGCCGCAAAGAACTGGCCCGTCCATACTTTTGATTTTGTCGCGGCCTATTTGAACTCTCCAATCGACGAAGAGGTTTGGGTTGCCCCGCCGGAGGGACTACAGGTAAAGCCGGGTGATGGATGTTTGCTCAAGAAAGCCCTTTACGGTACGAAGCAGGCTGGGAGATGCTGGTGGCAACACTTGTCCAAAACACTCACCGCCTTAGGATACGCCAGTTCTCAGTATGACGCTAGCTTCTACATTCTTCACGCGGCCAAAGGCAACACCACCATATGGATTCACGTGGACAACGGCATTGTCACTGGGTCTTCCGTCGCGGGTTTGAAGGCGTTGGAGAAAGCTCTGTCAGACTCTATCAAGATCAAGTGGTCTGCCGGTCTCACGGATATTGTTGGCTTGCGTGTCGAAAGAATGACGGATGGTTTCAAAATACATCAGCCAAAGCTTGTCTCCAGCATTCTGACTGAACAATGGGACGTTGTCTCGCATGCGACCACTCCTTTACCAAACACAGCTTTGCCGACCACCAGCACCTCGCCGGAGGCGATTAAACCAACCAAATTCCTCTCCATTGTCGGCTCACTCAGCTATGTCTCTTCCGGCTCACGCCCGGACATCACTTTTGCAGTTAACTTCTTGGCAAGATTCTCGAAATGCCCAGACACCACACATTGGAAGGCGCTAAATCATTTGATCAACTACCTAGCCGCGACCAAAAACAAATGCTTGCACATTGTCCCGCGACCCGACAGCCCGCGACTGGCTTGCTTCACTGACGCAAACTGAGGCGGGGAATTCTCACGATTGACATATGGCACCATGGTCTTTTTTCTCGGTTGCCCGATATCTTGGACTTTGAAGTGACTAGCCACGGTGGCGGCTTCGACAGCGCACGCAGAATACATGGCCTTGGGACATGGGACAAGGCACGTGTTATGGATCCAAAAGCTCACCACCGACGTCACCGGAGTCACCTCCCCGGTCCAAATGTTTTGTGACAACTAAGCGGCCGTCAAGATCTGCTCCAATGACATGTCCAACAAACGCACGCAACACACAGACCGTGATTTCTACATTACCAACCAAGCCTTATTCCGGGGACAAATCTCACTCGATTGGGTCAAATCCAATTTTCAGTTCGTAGACATCCTCACCAAGAACTTGCCTCCAATGGCACACAAATTTCAATTTTTGGTAGTACTGGGCAGGGTCTCGGCGAGAGGGGGGGTGTTGTAGCCTGAGAATCCTCCGGACTCTCACACTACAGTCTTGGCACACGCCAGACCAGATCAACCATCCCCGCCGGTCATGTCAGACCAGATCATCACCACGGTCGGTCATGACAGATCAGATCAGCCATAGTGCTGGTCCTCGCCGATTCTTCTTCCATTTCCTTCTTCTTCTCATTCACTCATTACGTAGCACACTGTGTATATAGCAGGACCCTGGTAAGCCCCTATAAATGTCAGTAATGAAAAATCTGGGATTTTGCCCAAATTCATACATTTTTCAAGACCATTCATACACGTTTCAAGAGTAGGCTCAGCACTTTTCCAAATTTTTCATACATTTTTCATGAGTAACATTTTTTTCCGCTGTGAGGAGGCCCAAAGCCCCCCTTTCTTTGTAGTTATTCATTTCAGCTAGGTTCAAAGGTGTTCACATGGAAATCAAAGAAAAACAAGAAGCATAAGTCACTAAACATGTAACATTCACTACAAGAAAATCTGCTTCAACTGCCACCAGTTGACATGCAGTTACTTTGATTTTACTTCTGCTGTTACTTGAATCTTACTCAAATAACACTTCAAAACAACTTCAATGCACAGTCACTGTGCATTGTGCACAGTGACTGTGCAAGAAAATTTTTTTTTAATTAACTTGGAAGTAAAAGGGGTAGTAAGATGGGATTAACCTGCATGTCAACAGCTGGTGGCAGTTGAAGCAGATTTTCTTGTAGTGATTGTCAGTTTGACTGACTACAATCCACTCAAATTTAGCCAAGTTATTTTTTTCTTCTTTGAAAAACCCTTTAAATTCTTTTTCCCAATGCTCTAAGAATGGAGACAAAGAAATGTAAAGAAGAAGAGGCTGAAGTTGCTTGAGGATATATACACAATTCAATACAAAATCAACAATTGTCAGCCTTAGAGACAACACTGTTGCCCAAAAGGCTTCAACAATGTCCTCTCCAGATTCCCCACATTTTTCTGATCATTTTCATCTATTATTGTCCATAGTTGTGATGTATAATTGAGGAGTAATTACACCTTGAACATCTATTATTTTCTAAGTTCAAACCATATTGAATATATGCATTTTAATCAACAAGGTTAACCATTTTTTCAGCTGGCTGAATGAAAAACTTCATCATCACTCAGAACCACCAACTTAGAAGAATCAGACAACTCTGGACAACATCACTCCTCACTACTCAATCATCACAGATCCCATCACATCCCTATGTCGTCGTGGTCATTTGGTGTCATCTGATTGAATAGTAAGCAGCTCTTTCCAAGTTCTCTCTTCCTTCAAAGTTCCTCTGAGCTCTTGATCTTTTCATCCATCCTACTCATCTTCTTCTTCAATCAAATAAAGAATCAAACCAATAAACAAATCATCTGTGCTTCTGTGGACTGCTGCCAAAATCCACATAGGTTTCCTGCTACATAACCTTTGCCAGCTTCCTTTGGCATAAAAAAGCAAGGCAGTCTCTGACTGGACCTTCTCTGTTTCTTAAGAGAAGAGGGGTTAAGCTTAGCTGCCCTTAAACCATCCTCCTTTAAGGAGAGAACCAGAATAGCCCATAGAAGGCCAAAGATCATCATCTTCTTAGTTATAACTCTATTCTTATTCTTCCTTCCCCCCTTTTCATCTTCACAATAGTTGTCCTCTCCTTATCCTTTCTGGAATCAACTATTGTGCCCCCCATTCTTGTGTCCTGTTGTCACATAAGAGACCCAGGCTCACAATTGGGGGCCTCATCGGGAAATATCTCATCATAGACCTCTTCTTTTCCATTCTAATCATTCCAAAAAGAATCATAATCACAAGAGAAATAAACAAAAAAAAAAAAAAAAAAAATCCTCTTTATTTTAACTCTTCATCATATTTTAAAATTCAAAAGAAAAAAAAAATACATAAGGCCTCATACATCTCTTCCTCTAAAAAAATCCTCTAGAAGTGCTGCAAAAATTTTTTTTTTTGAACAAGACTTAATAACTAACCCTTGCTACGCTTTTACTCTATTCACCCTCGCACATCCTTTCTTTGACAAGAAAGTGAAAGATTTGACAGCTTCAGACCTCCTTGTCTCGTCAGACTTATCTGACTCTTCCTCCGCTTTGGACTACGTTACGAAAGAGCCTGAACACGTCCGAGATCAGCCTACTGTTGCTGCCGCCGCCGGGAACCTTATAAGCCCCGACGCGTGGACTCCTATAGCCACTGGTCCAAGACAACCAGTTCCTCCGGAGCATAGAGTCGAGCGCACTCCTATCCCAAAGAAGGTCCCGCGCCGTCGGTCTGCTAGGATCCGAGTGACTAAACCCAAGGCTACCATTCCAAAGGCCAAAGAGAAGAAGGAGAAAATTCGCCAAGAACCAAAAGGTCCAGCTCCTCTCTTTGCCTTCTCCCCTTCCGCTGAGTAATTACGAGTAGAAAGCATACTTACCTGCTGTTCTTCTTATAAATTCTACCTTGTCACCATGGGCGCGCATCTTAGAAATGGCAAGAACATTTCTTTCGAACAACAAGCCGCCGCCGCCGCCGCCGCCGCCGCCAGAGAACAGCAGCGCAGACCCTCCTCGAGAGAGCAGCAACCTAGCTTCCCAAGCATCGGAGAAGCCACCGCCTCTGCCGCAGTCCCGGGAGAACGACAGCTCCTCCAGCATCCTGCGAACTCCAGCGAGCAACTCTCAGGAGCCATTAGCTACGCAGAAACCCCCGTCTCCGCCAATAGGGAGCCACCAGTCCCTGGCAACTATGTCAGCCAGAGCGGACCAGGGAACGCTCCCTCCGAAGGTAGGAGCGCGTCTAGTCCCAAATTACAAGGAGACCAAACCCGCGCCAGCGTACACTCGCCTTTTCCCTCATCCCAGGGATCTACTCCGAGAGCAGGGGACGGCTACACCCTTAGTCCTGCCGCGCTCGAGCGCCTTCGCCGAGCTAGAGAGCAGCCTCCCCCACTGATGGGTTTCGAGGAACTGGACCAGTTGGATCCCTTAGACCTGGACCAACCAACGTATGACCCCCATCGAGGAGTGGCACCGTCGGAGATCAACTCCAGAGCCACGTCGTTAGCTCTAGCATCCGCTCGATCAACTCCAGTCCCATTACCAGTGGACAGACAGGACTTCTTAGTCACGCGCAGAGGAGCTCCCACTACGCCTCAGCCCACGGTACCGCTACAGATGCCCACTCCCAGAGCCAGAGCCAGAGAATCAGCCCCGCCTATGACGCCATCTCCAAACCAACTCATCCTCCGGGAAATGACCGAAGCCCCACAGCCACAGGACCAGGTGACAACGATGTCGAACATCCTTCAGGGCCAGTGGCTCTTATACGTGAACGCTCACGAGAAGAACGATTTACATATGATGCGCATTGCTCTGGATCAAGCAATCATCACCCAGGACGCCCTGGAGACTATGATTGGGACAGAGAAAATGTTGGAGATAGCGGACGGATGGAGCGCGAGAGGAGAATTAGCCCACTTGAACCTAGCCCCCCGACCGACATTACACCAGCCAAGCGCTACGTCCTCTCACCACCAGGGGCCTATGGTTATAGAAGCCACGACCTACCCTTCAACCCAGACTGTGTATACGTCCCCCGACACAGACACTCACATGCGCCCAGCTACAGCCAGCCAGCACATGATGCCTCCCCCCCCGCCGCCCCCCATAGTACAGCCCAGGCCAATCAGACCGTCTACTGGACCCCAGGACGGCCAGAACCTAGTTGCACTACACTCGATGGCACCGCCTATACCCCCGCGCCCAGAGGAACTAAACTACCAGCCCCTCCAAGCGGAGCAACAATACCATCAGGAGATGGATCGCTACTTCTCTCAGAGGCACCACGGCCACCAGCAATATCCACCCCAGCAGGAACTTTCCATGCCAAATCCTCAGGGTTTCCATCCGCGCAATCGAGGATACAGCGGCCCTCCCCAGCATCGTGGCAACCATCCGTACCACCGACCATTCCAGAGGAACTGGCAGAGGCGCCCCGACCCCATCTCCAGCATGATGGAGATGGGCAACTTCCTGATGCGAGCAGAGCGAGTCATGGGTCGTATGCAGCGCCTGAGGAGCAGAGGAGGGAGAGGTTACCGCGGCAACAGAGGGAACAATCAATTCCATCATCCCCCCAACTTCCCTCAATAAAAAGCAATTCCATTCCTTCTCCTGAGCTATTATCAGAAGAATCTCTTAAAGAATATTTTCTGAAGAACATTAATAGTGAATTTGTTAATGAAGCTCCCTTACTCATAGAAGATAAATTAAAAGATCTGTTTTCTCAATTTCTATCTGAGTTATCTGGTACTATGGAAACATTCCCTGGTACTTTGCTTGAATCATGTGTGTCTAGACTGAGTGCTTCCATCCAAGAAATAATCACAGCAGATGTTATCCCTGCTCTATTTGACAGAGTTTTCAAACACTTGAATGAGTTCCCTATGACCTCTAGTAAAAGTGAGAAATTACAGGACTTTGTTAATGACAGACTTGATAGCCTACAGGACATTGTCATAGGTTTGAACTCTGATAATACCTCTGGGATAGAGAAGGTGAGTAATAATGTCAAAGACCTTGAACATGAAATGTCCTCTTCTCTCAGATCAATGAGAGTGCAGATCAGTGATAGTGAGGAGAAAGAAATATGAGGTTTGAGCAAATCAAAAGAAGATTAAGTGATTTCCATTCATCTATGAATACTATGAATACTAAGCTAGATCTCATAGTCAACAATATTCAGAAGAATGAAACACCCCAAATGAGATACAACAATCCTTTGATGAATGAGTGGAATTCTCATCCTGAACCCCAGAACAGAGGAAACGTACCCCCACCTCCTCCCTCCCCTCCTAGTAATAGACAGGAAAACCAAAGTGCCCATCAGAGGCAACAAGATCCCCCTGCTAGTGCAGCAGAAGTGACAACAAACTCCCCTGAATGGGAAAAGGAGTTTCCCTTCATCAAACACAATGATGTTGACCCTGAGATGAGGAAA